>JASDQU010585780.1:1017-11625 GCA_032191745.1 Picea mariana | reverse complement strand
TAACTCATTCCAATATTTGTGTTAGGTTGCATTAATATCCCAGATCGATGATTTTTACTTACTCAAGCACTGTGTGGACGCCCCACTCAGTCCGATCTAGACTTCTACCAACTCAATGATGTAGTAACATCGTTGGATCAAGGATGAGCCAACTAATAGTGTTTGGGTCCTATTGGCACCCACAGAATAGAAACATAATGAACCTATGAAATAACACGTGAATTTGTGGCATATTAAATAATACCCATAATTTCTCTAGATATTGATAAATACCTCCCAAAATCCTTTTGTTGAACCCCCCTCACAATACATATTTCCAATAAAAAAAACCCTATTTTTACTAGACACCCTTTTTTACACCCCCCAATACCATGTCCCTCCCCCAATACCTACAATATATTGATTTGTTTTTTCACAATATAAAAACCCCCTTTATGAATTAATGGGATAATATATTGGTCAACAAGGTGAAGCCCTCGTGTTTGCACCTAAGGTTTTGAAGAATATTGCATAGGCACCACAAATCAACATTGTTTGTGAACCATGAAGAATCAACATGTGTGGGAGCTAAAGGAATATTGTGTGCACCAACCCAATTTTGTACGATGCACAAGGAGTCAATAAGAGACTGCATGAAAACCAAATCAGAGCGTATCTTCGGGAACCTTTGTAATTTATTTTAATAACAACCTAAATGATCATGGGAAAGGGTATGGATGAGTTGGAAATTTAGTTAGGATTTCCATACTCCAGGAAATATACAGGGGATGCATGTGGACATGAAAAGCAGGTAGAACATGTGTTCACTTGAGAGAGTGGAGAAGAGAGTTCCTGATTGTAAGGGAAGAGAGACAAAACACTGGAATATAGTGTGGGTTCTGAGTAGAGTGTTGTCCCAATTTTGCATGAGTCTGTAATACAAATAGAAACTGTGCATGAATGAAAGAGTCTAGAGCGCATGGCACATATCTATTATATTACTTTGTATCTGAATGACTTTGAAGTTAATGGATGAAATATGAAATTCTTCCTCTCTACATTCTTGTGTGTCACAACCTGAATGTATGTCTATTTACTTTTTTATGCATAAAAATATGTCACTTAGCTATTAATCAATGAATGGGTTTACCCATGAGAGGTTTCTTATATGTGTTGTCCCTTCACATCAAACACAAGACTAATTCTCTTTGTGATTCTCATGGTGTCTTAGGTGAGACCTTCTTTGGTCCTTAACTGAAGATTGAATATGTCGATGCCTTTGGGTTTTGTTGGTAAAGATTGACGAACACTAGGTCTTAAACCCCCCAATGAACAAAGAAATGAGCCGAAACCACAAATATAACCAAGCATTTCCAAATTATACATAATATAATGCAATACATTCCATGGGTTAAAATTGAGGTATTGTATAGATAGAGATGAAATTTGGTGAGAACACTCACTAGGTTGAGTTTTTTGAAGAATTTGACATATCACTAATATTTAATATGTTAGATTTATATGAATATGTAGGAAAATAGAATGCAACTAAAGATCCATGATGGATTGGTGAAATTAGATGTCGAATAACAAGGAAAAATAAATGAAAGGAGTGTTGGATGTGGTTGTCTTAAATATGGGGGATGGAGCATATATAAGACATATTTAGTAACATTGAAGATCAAATTTGTCAATGAAAGTGCTTGAATTTATCAATGTGACTATTAGAAAATTCATAAGGGGAAKGTKAAGGTAGATGAAGATAATATTGCATAAATTGCATGAGGATATGCAAGTCTTTATTTTCGAGGGAAATTTAATATGCGAACAACACACACACACACATAGAGAGAGTTTCACATAAGACCAAGATAKAGTTTGCATAGTAAGGCACAAATGAAAGTGATGCATAGACAAGGGTAGAGAAGGACACATTTTGTACAAAGAAAATTTATGCATAGACCTAGCAAGTAAGGTGCAAAGAGGAGTTGGTTAAGGAAAATTTTAGCGGCTAAATTTCGCCCATGGGTTAATTTTCCATGATTTTTCAAAAAATATGATTTGCCAATTTCCATTTTATTCACCCAAATTTTATAGAATAAAAGTATTTTACTCTAAAAACAACTAAAACTTTCTATAAACTATATAAAATCCTTACAAATTTTAATATTTTTACAAAAGTATGGCCAAACATTTTATGATTAGCATTTTAAGAATTAGTATGATTCAAATAGGTTTCTAGACTTTAAGATAAGTATGGATCCTTAAAATTTTCCCTAGCATTGACATATTTTGTGTAACCACAAGGGACTTTACCATATTTCAACTTGCGACCTATGGTCTCCCGATAATCAACATGCATTTGGTTTGCAGAAATTTTAGGGATTAAATTTTTTCTTTTAAATATAATTTTCTATATTTTTTCCAAAAAAAATATTCATGAGTTCCATTTTTCAAAAGGCTCAAATTCTATTAAATAAAATTATTTTACTAAAACAAAAACCCAAAAATATCTAGAAACTATATAAAATATTTAAAAATTTAAATCCTTTTATAAAAATATCCTCAAACATTTTATCAAGTTTAAATCCTTTTATAAAAATATGCTCAAACATTTTATCATTAACATTTTAATTGTTTTCAATATTATATTAGATTGATCCATTATTATTATTTATGTTAAATTTGTATCTAATAATTTAATCAAATTTAACCATAAAAATATTAAATTTTTAACAATGAAATTTACAACTACACTAACGTTAAAAATACACTAATGTTAAAAATAGGCATTTCAAAATGAGGACTTTATTTTGAAATCTCTATTAAATAGAATTAGTATTGTTTGACTAGATGCATACGAATATTTATATGGATAGAATTTTGGGCATAGTTTCCATAGTTATAATTATGTTGTTTATAGTTATAAATTATATAAAAAAAATTAAAAATATAATTATTTTTTAATATAAATATTTTTAAATATTTTATAATTAATATTTTCATTATTATGATGATGATGATGATTAATGTCCATTAAGATCGAATTGGTCTATCAGACCTTAAGAGGTAAGTGATTACTTGTGATTCTTTAGAATTTTGTTTTTGTGCTCGAAAAGCATTAAGAGAAGCTTTCCAAGATCACCATACTTTTTTTGAGTTAAGAGGTTAGGAAGGTTGGTAGTGTGACAAATATTTTGAAAATGAGATCTAATATGGGTATAAGATAGACAATCTAAGAGAAAGTGTCTTTCATCTTCAACCTTCTTAGTGTCACAAAGGTGACTCACTCTTTCATCATTATTATTTATATTAATTTTTTATTTGATAATTTATATTTTTTTTGAAAGAAACTGGGAAAATTTTATTAAATAAAAAACTGTGGGTAGTCTCATAGAGAAGAGAAATACATTGTCCATAGATTCATGATCTTGACTATAAAAAACAGGCTTTGTATCTATTGTACTTGCTAAGCAAACTTGTAACAATATATTTTTAATACTATTGTCATGTCTACTCCAGCTATATAAATTATAGAAGGTTCCTAAGCACACACACACACACACACACACACACACACATATAAATATAAATATATATCACGAACTTATTAAAAGGAAGCTACATTCCTGTCTTGAGTGAGCCGAATGATGTTGAGGTTGGGGGCCTATTCAAATCTGGGACTTCCCTCTATGAAATTGGAGAAGAAGCCTCATCAAATATACTAGAGAGAACCGTGTTAGCGTCATACTGCACTAGGTGGTGACAAAATTCCTCTACTTCCTTCCAAATTGCACCCATCTCATATTCAATATGATGTTTCCTTGTATGTTGATCTATCAGGAGCTCCATATGTTGCACAAAATGGGCTAAGAGATTTTCCAACCTGATAATAATCACCTGCACAGTATGTTATGATTCCTCCAATTCCTCACATGAACACCCCTTGAGACTTCTAGCATATCCGCTTTGGCTATTTTCCATCATGAGTGGGTAATTTTCAAGGCGGAGGAATAAACTGCTAAGCTTCCAATGAAGATACGAGGACCTGGATTCCTTCTTCTGAGATGTATTCTTATACTACCGAGGATTAGAGAAAGTCGCTAGAAATAGGTACCAAAATGCGTCTTTCCACCTCCTCCATTCTTATGTAAGGAGGCTGGCACAAGAGATGAAACACACTCCCTACGATATCCCACATGATGTAGATCTTCCACAAGATGTTTGGACCATGATTGAAATGAATGGATGAGGGGAGCATCCATGGGGGTGATGAAACTAGAAGCAGGGGGGTATCGTCACCATGAATTCGAAGGAAATTGAATTGTCACAGAATTGTAGAAAGGGGGCTAAGTTAGAGGGATTATTGCAAAAGGAATATTATAATATTATTCCTAAAGACTATGGTGAGGATAATTATTTTATACTAAGTTCTTATGGAAAAGAGAATGAATTACAAGTGGAGAGAACCAAGCTCTTTGAGAGCCATGTGTCATCAAGAGCGCATGAAAATAAAGGTGGGGAAAATTAGTCCATTTGAGACTCACTAAGGAATTCACGCACAGAGCCAATTCTCTCCATCACTCGACCTCTCCCTCTTGCATGTAGGCCCAGAGCAGTAACTTTAACTCCCTATTAGGAATAACACACTTATTCCTTACCTGAGTCGTACTGTAACTTACCCAATCTCATATTGTTCCTCACCTAAACGTGGTTGCTGCCATCATTTGTTCCATACTCGAATTCAATTGTGGCCTTCACCTGAACCTGTTCCCAGTTGACTAAAGAGTTGGATTAAAGAGGTGGGTTGTCATGCCCGTGGGTTGAAGAGGCGGGTTGTCAGGCCTGTGAGAAAATCTCTCCAGGTGAGATAATTGTTGGGAAATTGATTTTATAAGGGACCCCAACTGTAGCTATAGTGCTCTCAGACTTCCTATTTAACGTGTTGTTGAAGCCTGGAAGGGAAGTGGGGCAGCTGAAGGACTGTTGAGTAGAGAAGGGGAACACTTCCTGGGGTGGGATAGGCATGTGGGGAATGATAGATTGTAGGATGTTAGTTTGAGTGGGAACTTGGGAAAAAATCCTTCCTGTTATATGTGTTGCCTCATCCTAGTTAGAAATCCCTTTACTCAGGTGGATTTTAGTTCTAGCTGGGGGTGACCCACTGCTGAGAGTTCTGAGTAGCGTGGTCTAAGGTTGGGAGGATCGTGGAAGTTTTTCACGCAGTTGGCGGTCTTCTTTCAAATATAAGTATCAATTGTGTGTTAGTTTAAATGATGTGTATTTATACATGTGTTTATTTTTATGCAGTTTTTCCTGTGTATGTTGCATGTATATGTTTACTTTTATTTCCGCATAAATTTGTGTATTTATAGAATAATTGTTTTTGCTTAAATTTATATATATATATATATATATATATGAAAATATTGTTTTTTATGGAGTAGCATGGCTCGGCCTAGGTGGCATGGGATGTTACAATATGGTATCAGAGCTCCAATTTGCAACACTGTGCTTGGATGGGCCGAGTAAGTTGATTGAGTCACTTGCGTGGAATTGGGAAAAATACACAATTTTTGTTGTTATAATTCTTGGAAAATTTGAAGACATCGGCCAACTGGTGAAATTTTCGTAATTTAATACATGTTCAGGAAACTTCAGACCTAGAATTGGTCAAATTTGAAGCGCAAGAAGTGTGCAGGAGACTTGGTTAAGTTCCAAACTCAGACAAGAGAAATATATCTTTGAAAGAATCAGAACAGACGAGATTTGTGTGGAGAGGGTACTGAATCCTTCATAGCCGTCAGATTTGGAAAAGGAGCATGGAGGTTAACCCCTCAAATCCTTCGGACTTTGCTGCTTCAACAATTTTTAAGTCCTTTTTGAAAAGGAAGCAAAAGCCCCGAAGCTTCGAAGTCCTGAAGTGATCTACACCATAGATCATTGGGAGAATCCGGGTCATTGGATCCCCAAGTGGTTCGGAAATTCGACACTTCAGGTGAATTTGGTTGTGGTTGCGCGGAGTGGATATTTCCCCGAAGTCTCGAATTCCAGAGCCGATCCGGACCATTCATGTTTGGGAAGATGTGTCTGCAGATTAGGGAGTGTTTGGAAGTTCGTCGTTCAGGATTTTTATAGTTTTATGTTTGAAATTTTTCCGAAGCCCAGATTTCTGAAGTCTCAGAGCATCGAAGTCCTGAAACTCTAGGGAGCCCTTGTCCAAGAGTTTGAAAAATCGGTGTTTGAGATTTTTGAAGTGAGTTGTAGAAAAAACCTCTGAAGCCTGAACTTTTGAAGCTACAAATAGTGTATGTTCGGAAATTTGGCGTTCAGGAGTTTTAAAGTCTGCTAGTGTGTAATATTCTGAAGCCCAAAGCTCTGGAGCGTTGAATTAGTAAAGCTTTGGAGATCGATGGTTCGAGAGTTTTCAATTTCGATGTTCCATATTTTTGAAGTGTTCTAGTTTGAGACCCTATGAATCCTGGAGTCCCAAAGTCCTGAGCGTCAGAGTGATGTGACATGCTGAAGTCACCTAGGGTGACGTGGAACCATATTATGTGTGTCATGTGTCAACCTAATTCATGTTTTTCACAGACCTTTTGTGCCAATTGGAACTTAATGCGTGTCACCCATCGATTCGGCCACATGTCATATCCATAATTTCTCCACATATCACCTCATGGTGCGTAGCTACTAATGAGACCCTGGAAGTTCGGAAATTCGACGTTCAGAGGAAGTGTTGGGTTGTGTTGAGAAATCCCCCGAAGCCCGAAGCTTTGGAGCGTCGGAGTCCCAAAAATCCGGAGGAGAACCATTAGAGGGGTTCTCTACTTTGACATTAATAGGGAATGTTTTGTGGTGTAAGTACAACCTCCAAATCCTAAAGTTTCGAAGCACTGGAGTCGTGAAGGTCAGAAGAAGCATCTGTTCAGAATTTTGCCAATTCCACATTCGGGGGAAATGAAGTGGGATGAAGGTGAAACCTATGAAGCCTGAAGTTCCAGAGCCCCAATGTCCCGAAGCTCTGGATAAGCACCTATCGGCTAAGCGTTGGTTCATAGCCCATGGTCATTTGCATTTTTTGCCGAAATAAAAGGGGGCTAGGACCCAATTTTTTTATTTTGAGGAAAAGTAAAGGGCTTAGAGAAGGATCCCAAAGATTTTTGAATTGTATAAACCTGCAAATAAGGGAAATTACAGAATCCTATAAACCTAAAAAGAGGATCCAACACGAGTCCAAGAGATAATTTGGCTATGAAGAAGAAGATTAGTTGTACAGATATTACCTCCCAGGAAGGACATTTTTCAAATATCCATAACTTTCTGCTCAAGACTCAGAATTGAGCAAGGAATCATGTGTTGGAAAGATATTGAACAGTAGAATATAACTACTCACTCAGAAAATTGACCTAGATAGGAAATTTTTAGGAAATTCAGAAGAAATAATTATGATGCATTATGGAAGCAAAATTGAGCATAATTTCCTGAATTTGTTAAAACAATCATCCTAACAAGTTCTGTTGGTTGCACATTTTGTAGAGTTAACAGTTGATTGGATCAGACCAAGATCAAAATAGAGTGCATAAGAATGGAATATACACAGGGAGATTACATCCAGGAAGATCATATCAGAGGTATGGATGTCCATATGGGTATTGAAGGCACAAAATCCAATGGACATGGAGAAGGAAGGTAACAAAGCATAAACTTGGTTGAGACCATTTAAAATTTGCAAAAGGATGTACAAAGTCATAAAGCTGATAATGAAAGGATTATGAAATCCAAGGAGCAGCAGGAGTACTTCAACATAAAATTAATGCAAAGCTTGGACAGAATAGAAAAGAAGATGGATAAGGGGAATGTCTCAAGAAAATAAAAAATTCAAAGGTTTCTTGATGAGAAAGGGAGAACCAAAAGTGTTAGAAAACATCACCATCACTCCCCAAGGCATTCCAATAGGAGATCACCTAGTATCTAAAGTCCATCCCCTATCAGGAAGCATAAGAAGATGTCTGGGGTGGATGAGCTACAAGGAGAAATGAAAAAAATCAAACCTCCTACATTTTAAGTTGAACACAAGAAGGATGAAGAAGCAGAGACATGGTTGTTGGGCATGAGAAATTATTTTCAATTACATAATTACTCTTCACACGCAAAAGTTAGAATTGTCATCTATCAGCTCAAGGGAAAGGAATCCATGTGGTGGGACCAATTGGTGCATGTACAACCCATTAAAGAGAAAAATGTTACTTGGAAGGAATTCAAGAAGTATTTTAAAAAAAAATACTTGACTAAGAGATATTATGACAAGAAAATGAAGGATTTCTTTGAAATCAAGCTTGGGAGTATGACCATCGATGAATATGAAAGAAGGTTTTTAAAACTGCTAAAGTATGTTTCTTTCATCAAGGATGAGACAGTTAAGATTCATAGATATTTGAGTGGATTTCCATTATTCATTAGTGACAAGATACAATATGATGATCCAAAAAAATTGGAGGAGACCATAAGGAGAGGTAAATGCCTTTTTGATCAGCATAAAGGAAAGTCAAATTTCCAAAAAGCTTGGGAAGACAAGAAGAATTACAAGATGGAATAGAGGAAGAAGGGGACTAAGCCACCATTTTTTCAGAAATAATCCTCAGGTACAACCAAATTCTAAACCCAGAACGATTGAGACAAGTGGGCCAAGGTAGCCACCCATTCAATGTTGGGTTTGTAAGGGAGATCATGAGTAGAGAGATTGTCCTCATAGAGGTGAAAAAGTGAGATATGTTCATAATGTACTGCAATATGAAACAATGGATGACATGGGAAGAAGCGTACCAAGGATCTATGCATCCCTGGAAAACAATCAAGCACAGTTTCTTTCATATACAATTGAACTGGAAGGTATGATAAACAACCGAACCATTTCTATTTTAATTGATTCAGGAGATAGTCATAGTTATATAAATCCTAAGATGGTGGAAATATTTCATTTTCCAAGAAGCAAGCATGGAAAATCTTGGTTGGTGCAACTAGCTACCGGAGCCAAAAGAAAAGTTAATGAGATAGTTAATTCATGTCCAGTGGACTTGAATGGACTGAGCACTAGGGAAGATTTGAACATCTTGACTTTAGGTTCCTATGACTGTCTAATTGGTATGTATTGGTTGGACCAATACCATGCTATCCTAGATTGTTATAATAAAGAATTTGTTTCTTGGGATGAGGAAGGGAACCTAAGGAAATTACAGGGAATTCCCAGTGAAATAACTGTCATAGAAATTTCATCATTGCAGTTGAAGAAAATTTACAGAAAAGGGTGTCAAATATTTGGAGCTCATATGGAAAAGGCACCTAAAGATAGGGTGTCAAATATTGAATATTATGTATTCCTAAAAGAGTTTGGGGATGTATTTAAAGAAATACCAGGATTACCCCCTAAAAGAGATATTGATTTCTCCATCAATATGATGCCTAGAGTAGCTCCAGTATCCAAGACCCCTTACAGGATGAGTACACCATAATTAAAGGAGATGAAAATGAAACTTGAAGAACTTCTGAATAACATGTATATACACCCAAGTGTGTCACCTTGGGGTGCACCAATATTATTTTTAAAAAGAAGGATGGAATTTTGAGACTTTGTATTGACTTCAGGAAGTTGAACAAGATAACTATAAAGAATAAGTATCATTTTCCAAGGATCGATGAACTTTTTGATCAGTTGAAGAATGGAAAAATATTCTCCAAGATTGAACTCAAGTTAGGATATCACCAGGTAAGAATTAAAGAATAAGACATCAACAAGACTTCTTTCAGAACAAGGTATGGGCATTATGAGTTCACAGTGGTGCCATTTGGGTTATCAAATGCACCAATTGTCTTCATGTGTTTAATGAATGGTATTTTCAGAGAATACTTATATAAGTTTGTCAATGTATTTTTGGATGACATTTTTATATATTCTAAGTCAAAGGAAGAGCATGAACAATATTTTAGGATGGTACTACATGTATTGAGGAAGAATTAGTTGTATGCCAAATTGAACAAGTGCTCATTTTATCAGAAACAAATTCACTATTTGGGGCATATCATATCAGAGGAAGGGATATCAGTGGATCCTAAAAATATTGAGGCCATTAGAGGATGGTCAACACCTAAGAATGTGACAGAAGTCAGATCCTTCATGGGCCTTGTGGGATACTACATAATATTTATTGAAGGATTCTCAAAAATTGCACACCCGATCAGTTCCTTGCAAAAGAAGGGAATGAATTTTCAGTGGGCATTGGAGTGTGAAAAGAGTTTCCAACACTTGAAGCAATTATTTACCAGTGCTCCAATACTAAGGATTTTTTGTCCAAGTGAAGACTTCATTATATGCATTGATGCTTGTAAAGAAAGACTTGGTGGATTCCTCAGTCAAAATGGGTACGTTGTATATTATGAATCTAGGAAGTTGAAGGAGCATGAATGCCATTATTCTACTCATGATTTGGAGTTAGCATCCATAGTGCATGCCTTGAAAATGTGGAGGCACTACCTCATGGGGAAAAGGTTCGAGTTGAAGATAGACCATTATGGTTTGAAATATTTATTCAGACAACCAACTCCAAATTCCAGGCAAGGCAGGTGGTTAGA
>JASDQU010585779.1:117225-133589 GCA_032191745.1 Picea mariana | reverse complement strand
TTTTCTTTCCCTTTTGCTTTGACCTTTTGGATGCTTTGAAAGATGCTTCTTTTTTATCTAGATTTTCTTGTTCAATTCTCATTTCATATGTTGTGAAGATTCCATGTAGTTCCTCCATGCTTATTGAGTCTGGATTTGCTCTTTCTTCTAGTGCTAATATCTTAGGATCAAATCTCATAGGGAGAGATCTTAGTACCTTTTGAACAATTACAGATTCTTTAATTTCTTCTCCTAATCCTATGATTTCATTTACTATTTCATCGACTCGTAAGAAGTAAGCTGCAATATTCTCGTCTTACTTCATCTTTAGTTGTTTGAACTGACCTCTGTAAGTTTGAAACTTTGTTTCTTGGACTTTTGAATATCCTTCATAAATATTTTGAAGCTTGTCCCAAATCTCTTTAGTAGATTAACTATGTATAACTTTGGTGTAAATTGATTCACAAAGACCATTCAGAAGTGCATTTGTGGCTTTCAAATTATTTTCCTTGAGTTTTATTGCTCTTTCATTTGTCGGTGAAACTGTTGGTTCTTTGTATCCATCTACAACTGATTGCCAAATTTCAAATCCCTGTGCATGTATATATGTTTTCATCTTTCTGCTCCAAAATGCATGCTTTTGTCCATCAAACTGTTGTATTCCATTTTTATACATGTTGTTGCTCTACATGATCTACCTTTCAATGGTTAAACTAATTTCTAAAGGAACCTGCTCTGATACCAATTGTTGGATTACTGAGAGGGGGGGTGAATCAGTAATAGAGAAATATAATCATTTTTAACCATATAATGCAAGTGTTATATCAGTGTAACATTATCATCCAATAATTGCAGAGTAAATAAACAATGAACAAATGAGCAATCATACACATACACGGTACAACAGTGTTTTTACATGGAAACCCAAAGCGGGAGAAAACCACGGAATGTTTTTTCTTATATGTCATGAAGAATTACATTCATTGGAAGCACCATATTTCTTTGTTTTCCAGCTGCAATTGGAAGGAGGCTCCAACCCCCTAGTTTCTCAAGCTACAACTTGAGGGAAGATCCAACTCCCCAATTCTTTGGCTACAATCCCCTAAGTTCTTCGGCTACAACTGGAAGGTGGATACAACCACCTATCCCTGCCCCGTCCAACCGCCCTGAAATATAAATTCTAAATGTAGAAAACCTGTCACTGTCACTGAATCAACCACTACCATTATCAACCTATCACTGTCAACATGTACCAATAACCTGTAACAACCTATACCAATCAGCCTGCACCAAACAACCTGTACCAATAACCTGAACCAACATGTACCATGCATCAACCTTGACTCATCAAGATGTAACAACATCATCAACTATACACCTCATGTATGTTCCAAGTCATCAACTTTACACCTCATGTATGTGCCAACTCATCAACTACGTGTCACAACCATGTACCCAACATGTACCTCAACCATATACCAAATACATACACCAATATAACCATCAAGAGGTATCTAACAATTCATCACTCTATCCATAATTCATATCACTCATGCTCCCCCTGTGACCATCATCCCCCTGGAACCATGCCTCTATGTTCTATATCTGATAAATATCTCCCCCTTTGTCATCAATGGAAAATGTATCTTTCCATCTGGGGATGCTCCCCCTAAGTGAACTATCCTTGGGGATACTCCCCTTTTCCAACTCACTCAAAACAGTTTTCTGACAATTTTGGCGATTTACTATTTTTAGCAGTTTTTAACTTCCAGGGCCATTTTGAGGGCCTAAATGAAGGTTTTTCAGGATCGAGATTCCCAATAATAGCGTAAGGCTTTGATTGAGCCCTCAAAATGAATCTCCTCGATGATACCTTTCCAAAGGGCTATCGTGTGCCTAAAACGGAGATTGTATGCAAAAGTTATGACCCCGAGAAGTTGATGTACTTACCCAAACAAGGCCCACATGACTTTTGGTGCTTCATCTCCTACGGTTAGGTTTTCATATGTCTAGGGTTTTTGACAATCCTGTTTATTGTAAAAATTCCTTCAAAGCCTCATTGTAATCATCTTCTTGCGAATGAGCATAGTCGTCACATCTCTTCTCAAAGATAAGCTGCCACCATTCGAGCAAGCTTGTTTTCCGCTGCATTTTACAGTTTTGGATTATTTCCTTATTGAATAGAAAACCAGTTTTATTGTATCTTTGTTATTTTGTGTTCAACATATTTTAATAATTTGTATTCATTTTGTTCTGCTCATAAAATCTAGATTAGTGGTATCAGAGCGGTTTGCTCCTAGTCGTCTTAATGCATGTCCCCAACAAGGTCACGGTACAAACAATTAGGTCTCGAGCTTGTTTATCTTGAGGACAAAAGATCTCGCACGCCCAAGTGATCTCTCATGGCAGGAGAAAATAAATATGATGGGATAGGATATCCTTTCAAAATGTTTCTTGAGGAAGCCCTCACGCAACAAAGGATCAAGATGATGGATAGTTTCGTGCAAATCTTTTGACAGCGACCAACAGGAAACGCATCTTCCTCGAGTGGAGGCACCACCCCCTTCAAGGTAAAAATCAACTTCAATATTCCTATATTTGAAGGTTGGATAGACCCAGATGTTGTAAACAAGTGGTTGAATCTACTATAAGGGTATTTTTTTTTCCATAACTTTTTGAATAGAGAAAACATTACGTTTTCACTCCTCAAAGTTTTTCCCCATGTCAAAGATTGGTGGGAAACTTTCTGTGAGCAAAAGGAAATAGAAGAACCCTCATTATTTGCAGTCACATCCACCTAGGAATCCTTCATGGATTATATTAAGGAAAAATACTACCATGTCAGAAGTTATGATGACTTGTATACCAAATGGACCACACTGYRACAAGAAAGAGACCAAGCAATGCCAAAGTTCACAAATATCTTCCATACCTTGTGCACCGAGTTGGGTATCAAAGATTCGGAGTGACATCTGGTGCTCAAGTATTTTGGTGCTCTGCATAATACATCTAGACCGAAATCAAATTTCTAGACATCTCGTCCTTGGGCATGGCCTATCGATATGTCGTCAAAATCGAGCAGAAGCTCAAACAAAAGACACAACAATTTGTGCCAGGGAACCTCTCACAGCAAAAGCCACGAAGGGGTAGCCTCAACCCACAGAACAAAGAATAGAGAAAAGATGGATAGTATCAGGACAACCAATCCAAGCTGTAAGTAAAGAATGACATCGAAAAGACAAAGAAAGATACTAGGAAGTGGTGTGACTTCCATAAGAGCCCTTGGCATAACACTATTGACTGCCACTCAAAGAAATTGTTGGTGCTCGGAGTGAAAGCCTCTGAATTAGATACAGGTTCTAACTCTGATTCAGAACAAGAAACGGAAATATGGATCATTGACGCAGAACCCAGTTCCACCGTTGCTACGACCAAGCTCCATCCTGGTGAACCAGATGAGCCAGAAGAAGGTGAGTGCCTCTTCCACTCACAAATGTGGGTAAAAGGAACCCCATTGCACTTCATCATTGATAGAAGTAGCTAGAAGNTATTGACTGCCACTCAAAGAAATCGCTGGTGCTCGGACTGAAAGCCTCTGAATTAGATGCAGGTTCTAACTCTGATTCATAACAAGAAATGGAAAGATGGATCATTGACGCAGAACCCAGTGCCACCGTTGCTACGACCAAGCTCCATCCTGGTGAACCAGATGAGCCAGAAGAAGGTGAGTGCCTCTTCCACTCACAAATGTGGGTAAAAGGAACCCCATTGTACTTCATCATTGATAGCAGTAGCTAGAAGAACCTCATCTCAGCAGAGGTCATCAAGCGGTTGGCTCTGTCGACAATGTCACACCCACAACCCTACACCATTGGATGGCTCCACCAAGGAAGCGATCTCTGCGTCAGCCAACAGTGTTGATTGTCATACGGCATCAAGCCCTTCAAAGACGAGGTATTGTGTGATTTTTCTCCTCTCAAAGTTTGTAATGTTCTTTTGGGCCAACCTTATTTATGGAAATGTCATGTTTTATATGATTCTAGGCCTCGTAGTGTTATTATTACTTTGAACAGAAAATTGTACAGGATACCTGAGGCAGTCCCTCCTAGTGTTAATTCTTTGATCTCTTCCAAGCAATGTAGGAAGGTCATCTCTTAAACCGGGAAACTTGTCTTCTTCATCATTCTCTCTCAGAGTGAGCGAAAGATCGCAGCTACATCCAGGGTCTTCGTGGCTGATATCTCCACACAACAGAAGCAAGTGGATAAGGTCATGGAAGAATACTCAGATATCTTCTCCTCTCCTACCGGGGTACCTCTGCACTTCCAGGTCAAGCATCCCATCGATCTGACCCCGGGCGCACCGCTACCCAATGGGCCAGTCTACTGCCACTCTCTGTGAGAAAACAAGGAGATCAAGAGGTAGATCCAAGAACTGCTCCACAAGGGGCACATACATCCCATCTCATCACCATGTGGGAGCCCAATCGTGTTGGTGTAGAAGAAAGATAGGACCTGGCGACTTTGCACTGATTACTAGGACCTGAATAAAATCACAGTCTGAAATTGGTACCCGATTCCCTGGATCAACGACCTCCTTGATCAGCTCACAGGGGAAAAAAACTTCAGTAAGATTGATTTGAAGTCTGTCTACCACCAGTTCCCAATAGAACAGACAGATGTATGGAATATCGCCTTCAAGTCAAAAGAAAGTCTTTTTGAATGGTTGTTCATGCCCTTTGGTTTGACAAATGCTCCAACAACTTTAATCAGGATTATGGACGATATCCTATGACCTTTCACCAATAATTTTGTAGTGGTGTATCTAGATGACTTCCTCATCTATAGCAAGACTTGGGCAAAACACTTGCAGCATATTCAGCAGGTTCTGCACACCCTGCAGCAGCACAAACTATATGCAAACTTGGAAAAATTCTCCTTCAACATGGACAGGGTCCATTACTTAGGCTACATCATTGATCGACATGGTGTGCATGTGGATCCAACCAAGATCTAGGTCATCCGTGACTGGCCATCCCCAACCACACTCACTAAACTTCGGAGCTTCTTGGGCCTCGCCAATTTCTATCGTAGGTTCATGTTGGGATTCTCTCATATTGCATGGGCCCTCAGCTAAGTAACCAGGGGTGGCGGTAAGGAAAAATTTGTGTGGGGCCTATCCCAACAACAAGCCTTCGATGACTTGAAGAATATTTTGTGCTCATCCCCATTATTTTCATTACCGTACCTACAATATCCTTTTGAGATCGAGAAATATGCTTTAGACTATGTCGTGGGCATCGTTCTCACTCAACACAACCACCCCATGGCATATCATAGTGATACACTATCATATGTTATTCGTAAGTACCCTACTTATGCAAAAGAAATGTACTCCATTGTGCAATCCTGCCCCCAGTGGAAACATTACATTCTTGGGAAGGAGACATTCATTCACACTGATCACAAGCCACTGTAGTTCATGCAGACCCAAGGAAAATTGTAGAATGACCTCCATCAGAAGTGGTCCACATTATTACAGAAGTTCCACTTCAACATCAAGTATAAAACATGAAGTACCAACCAAGTTGTTGATTGCCTCAACCAACCTCCTGTCATGGGACTCACCATGGTGCTAGAATCTTGTGGCCATGAGACCTCTAGATGGCCCCACCTCTACGAGACAGACCCTGACTTCTCCACCTCTAGAAATATAACTTCAAGAAGTGTCGAGAACTCTGCAAGAAGTGTGAGATCAAAGGGAAGAAATTGCCAAAAGAGCAGTAGAAAGAATCAGGGCATTGGTCACAGAATGTAAGCAAATAAGTGATTGCAGTGCGCAGAACTACGAGCACCTTGCAGAAGACCTGGAACTAAGGATATTTTAGACACAGCTCCAGGAGGTGAAGCAGAAGGTGTTGATTGTGCAAGAACAGATGAAGCTGCTTACGGTCGTTGAGAAGATGAAGAGATCGTAGGAGCATTGTGCAATTCAGTAGTAGATCACTACCATATAGAGTTGAGTTATGGAGGTGACACAGTGACTCCAGCCAGTGCAGGACGAGGCTTCCACACTTTTTGAAGAGATCGAGGGATAAGGCGCACAACTAAAACAGGTGGTCACAACAGTAGAACAGCACCTAGAAGGGCCTATCACCGAGCAAGTAATCCAAGATTTTGTCAAGCAGGAGTCTCTGGCGAAGCAGGAAGTCGAGGTAGCTCGAGCTAAGCTCGTGGCCTTCAAAGCACTATTGCCCAGATCAAAGTGACTCGGGACGAGTCACAGGTGAGTGTTGGAGGCCTGTTGGCCCTTGACTAGGTTTTGAGGAAACACTGGTCATGTTTGACCATTTTGGGGACTTCGACAGGATGGTCAAAAACGGAGCGCCCAGGCAAAGCGGAGATCACGGGATCTCACCCATTTTGTGGGATTTTTGGGATTTTTAGGGTTTATGTAACGAGTATGGGATGTCAGCCCATGGGTCTTACCCATGTTTAGGCCCTTTTGTAATATATAAATAAGTATCTAGGTGATTTAAGAAGTAGTTACTAGTCATTGATCGGCTTAGTGCATGGTTGGTTGGCTTTGTGCACGAATGAGTTAAGACTTACAGAGCTAAGTGCAAGCATTTTGTAAGTTCTTTGTGTGCAGACTATGTAAGGCTTTGTGCTTTGACCTAATTCAGAGAAGGAGGATCTAGCGAGGTGCGCGCAAATCTCTTATCCTTTGCAGAGTTGGAGATGTGGCTTGGTGCATGTAAGAAAATTGGAAGAGACTAATAAAGAAGAAGAAGATTTGGTGGATGTAGCCCCACACTGGGGTGAACCACGTATATCCTGTGTTTATGTGCTTGTGCAATGATTTTTCATGATGTCTATGTATTTATTTGCTTAGTGCATGGTTCTTGATGTGTGATAGGTAGATCCATTGATGCTTAGTGCTGTATATATGAATAAATGCTAGATCTGCTCTGATGTTATGTGTTAAATAATTAGATGTGTTTAATCTTGATTACTACTTCGTTGAACTGCAATTAGGGTTAATCTGCGATGTGAATAAGAATCATAACTTAATGCATATTGTTGGCTAAGTGTTATGTTAAAGCGTGTAATCATAGATCTGTGTCCCGGCTAAGTTGTAGACACTTGAGTCCTGCAACCCCCCTGCCTCTACCTTGGGTGAGACTTCATCTGCTTCGCAGGTGTTTCCAAAAGGGTCGGTAGTTAGGGTTTTGTTGGTACTTTGTTGAAGCGTTGAACCTTGGTTATGCCCCTGTGCCAACTGTGGGAAACTTTCTGTGAGAAAAAGGAAACAAAGGAACCCTCATTATTTACAGTCGCAGCCACCTGGGAATCCTTCAGGGATGCTATTAAGGAACAATATGACCCTGTCGAAAGTTATGACGACTTGTATACCAAATGGACAACACTGTGGCAAGAAAGAGACCAAGCAGTGCCAAAGTTCACAAATATCTTCCATACCTTGCACACCAAGCTGGGTATCAAATATTTGGAGTGACATTTGGTTCTCAAGTATCGCAGTGCTCTGCATAGATACATCCAGACCGAAATGGAATTTTTAGACATCTCGTCCTTGGGCTTAGCCTATCGATATGCCATCAAAATTGAGCAGAAGCTCAAACAAAAGACGCAACAATTTGGGCCTGGGAACTCCTCACAACAAAAGTGAGGAAGGGGCGGCCCCAACCCACAGTACAAAGGATAGAGAAAATATGGATAGTATCAGGAAAACCAGTCCAAGTCGTAAGCAAAGAAGGACACCATAAAGATAAAGAAAGATACCATGAAGTGGTGCGACTTCCATAAGAGACCTTAGTATAACACTGCTGACTGTCGCTCAAAGAAGTCGTTGGTGGTCGAGGTGAAAGCCTCTGAATCATATGCAAGTTTTGAATCTAAGTCAGAACCAAAAAGGGGAAGATGGATCATTGACGCAGAACCTAGTGCCACCGTTTCTACCACCAAGCTCCATCCTGGTGAACCAGACGAGACAGAAGAAGGTGAGTGCCTCTTCCATTCACAGATGCAGGTAAAAGGCACTTCATCATTGATAGCGCTAGCCAAATAACCTCATCTCAACAGAGGTCATCAAGTGGTTGGCTCTGCCAACAATGTCCCACCCACAACCCTACACCATTGGATAGCTTCACCAAGGAAGCGATCTCCACGTCAGCCAGCAATGTCGACTATCGTACGACATCAAGCCCTTCAAAGACGAGGCATTGTGTGATGTTTCCCCTCTCGAAGTTTGTAATGTTCTTTTGGGCCAACCTTATTTCTAGAAACATCATAATGTATATGAATCTAGGCCTCATAGTGTTATTATTACTTTGAACAGGAAATTGTACAGGATACTCGAGGTAGTCCCTCATAGTGTTATTTCCTTGATCTCTGCCAAGCAATGCAGGAAGGTCATCTCTCAGACTGAAAAATTTGTCTTCTTCATGATTCGCTCTCAGAGTGAGTGAAAGAAAGCAGCTACATCCAGGGTCTTCGTGGTTGATCTCTCCACACAACAGAAGCAAGTGGATAAGGTCATGGAAAATACTTAGATATCTTCTCCTCTCCTACCGGGGTACCTCTGCACTGCCAGGTCAAGCATCCCATTGATCTAACCTCAGGCACACCGCTACCCAATGGGCCAGTCTATCCCCACTCTCTATTAGAAAACGAGGAGATCAAGAGGCAGATCCAAGAATTGTTCCACAAGGGGCACATACATCCCATCTCATTGTCTTGTGGGAGCCCAATTGTGATGGTGCATAAGAAAGACAGGACCTGGCGACTCTGCATTGATTACCGGGCTCTGAATAAAATCACAGTCTGAAACCGGTACCCAATTCCCAGAATYGACGACCTCCTTGATCAGCTCACGGGGGCCAAATACTTYAGTAAGATTAATTTGAAATCTRGCTACCACCAGGTCCCAATATAACAGAAAGATGTATGGAAGACCACCTTCAAGTCAAAAGAAGGTCTTTTTGAATGGTTGGTCATGCCCTTTGGTTTGAAAAATGCTCCAACAAATTTTATGAGGATGATGGACGATATTCTACGACCTTTCACCAATACTTTTGTAGTGGTCTATCTGGATGACATCCTCATCTATAACAAGACTTGGGTGGAACACTTGCAGCATATTCAGCAGGTTCTGCACACCCTGTGGCAACACAAAGTATATGTAAACTTGGAAAAATGCTCCTTTGGCATGGACAAGGCCAATTACTTAGGCTACATCATTGATCGGCATGGTGTGCATGTGGATCCAGCAAAGATCCAGATCATCCGTGACTGGCCAGCCCCAACCACACTCACTGTACTTCAAAGCTTCTTGGTTCTCACCAATTTCTATCACATGTTCATGTTGGGATTCTCTCATATCACATGGGCCCTCAGCCAAGTAACCAGGGGTGGCGATAAGGAAAAATTTGTGTGGGGCTTGTCCCAACAACAAGCCTTCAATGACTTGAAGAAGCGTTTGTTCTCATCCCTAGTAATTTCATTATTGTACCTACAATCTCCTTTTCATATCGAGAAAGATGCTTCAGACTATGTCGTGGGCATCATTCTCACTCAACACGGCCACCCCATGGCATATCATAGTGATACACTATCAGATGTTATTCGTAAGTACCCTACTTATGAAAAAGAAATGTACTCCATTGTGCAAGCATGCCCCCAGTGGAAACACTACATTCTTGGGAAGGAGACATTCATTCACACTAATTAAAAGCCACTACAGTTCATGCATACCCAAGGAAAATTGTAGAATGACCTCTATCAAAAGTGGTCCACATTATTACAGAAGTTCCACCTCAACATCAAGTATAAAACATGAAGTACCAATCGAGTTGTTGATTGCCTCAACCAACCTCCTGTCATGCCACTCACCATGGTGCTAGAATCTTGTGGCCACGAGACCTCTAGATGGCCCCACCTCTATGAGACAGACCCTGACTTCTCCACCACCTATCAAATGTTGGGCACCAACTCAGTGGTCACTAATTTCCATATTCAAGATGGGTTATTGTGTCATCTGGGCCATCTCTGTGTTCTATCAAGAGAGCGTGTGAAGCTGATTTGGGAAGCTCACTACAGTCAGGTGGCAGGACACTTTGGCGTCAAAAAGACAGTGGCAATGTTGCAGAAACATTTCTACTGGTCGAAACTTCGACAGGATGTCGAAAAGTATATCAGGTTTTGCATCGCTCACGCTATTGCCAAACCAACCACTAAGAAATAGGGTATGTACACCCCTATGCCTACTCCTGACAAGCTATGGGAATCCATCTCAATGGACTACATGTCAAGCCTCTCGTCCACCAAGAGGGGAAATGACTGTGTTTTTGTGATTGTTGATCGCTTTTCCAAGATGGCAATTCTAGTCGCCTGCAAGAATAACATCACAGCAAAAGCCACTGTCAAGCTCTTCTTTGAATGAGTATGGGTACATTTTGGGATCCCACAAAACATTATCTCAAACTGTGACAGTCGGTTCCTTAGCACATTCTGGTCGAGCCTCTGGTCACTGTTGGATACCAAGCTCACCAAATCCACTGCCTTCCACCCCCATACAAATGGCCAAACTGAGGTCGTCAATCAAATGATCATACATATCATGCACATGTACAATTCAAAACACCCTCACACATGGGATGAGACTCATTTTTATGTCCATCATAGCTACAACCGAGCCCTGCATAGCTCAACTGGTCACAGCCCCTTTCAAGTGGGGTTGGGATTCTAACCATTGGGCCTCATAGATGTTGCACTACCCCTGGTGACCATCTCGGCCGACTCATCCTCTGCTTCACTAGAAGATAACAAAGCCACCCGATTCATTGAGCAGATCCAGCACATCCATCTACAGGTTCAGGATATTCTATAGAAGTCTAATGCCAAGTACAAGCAGTGCCATGATCAACATCGGGTGCCACATAAGTTTCAGGTGGGTGAAAAAGTTTGGTTGCACTTGCAGATAGAACGCCTTACAGGGCCCCATCAGAAGCTTCTCCCACTCCATTATGGGTCATACACCATCACCAAGGTTATGGGTGACAAATATTTTGAGCTCAACATTCCCCCTTTCCTTGGTCTGCACCCAGTCTTCAATGTGGCTCTCCTTCGGCCATATTTCCCACCATTATTGGACACCTCATAGATAGCAGAGCAGTTGACACCAACAAAGCTCAACCTTGACTACATGAAACAGGCATCCAATGATCAGATTGTGAACACACATATCAAGGGAACTCGACAACAAAGGATCCAGCTTTATCGAGTCGTCAAAGTAGGGCAGCTCCTGCACCAAGGCAAGTGGCTCACCTGGGGCCAAATCCAGCAGAAATTTCCTCATATGATGGGGGAACTCAATGCAATGGCGACCATTTCTTCCTAAGGAGAGAGGATTGATCTAGGGGGATATTAGTGGCCACCCACCTTTTCCAACTCGCTCAAAATAGTTCTCTGGCAATTTTGGCAATTTACTATTTTTAGCAGTTTTTAACTTCCAGTGCCATTTTGAGGGCCTAAATGAAGGTTTTTTGGGATCGATCTTTTCAATCATGGGTGAAGTCTCATATTGAGACCCCAAAATTAATCTCCTCAACGATACCTTTCCAATGAGCTATTGTGCGCCTAAAATGAAGATCGTATGCAAAAGTTACGGCCCCGGGAAGTTGATGTACTAACTTACCCAAACGGGGCCCACATGACTTTTGGCGCTTCATCTCCTAGGGTTAGTTTTTTGAATGTCTAGGGTTTTTGACATTCCTATTTATTGTAAAAAATCCTTTAGATCCTCATTGTAATCATCTTCTTGCGAATGAGCACAGTCATCACATCTCTTCTCAGAGATAAGCCACCACCATTCGAGCAAGCTTGTTTTCCGCTGCATTTTACAGTTTCATCTTATTTCCTTATTCAATAGAAAACCAGTTTTATTGTATCTCTTTTATTCTGTGTTAAGCATCTTTTACTAATTTGTATTCATTTCATTCTTTTCATAAAATTTGGATCATAACTCTTTATGGTGTTTCCTCGTGTAAATCTAAGACATAAAAGATAAGCATTCAAAATCATTCATTTTGGAGTATAAATTACTCTGAGTCTCTGGCAAAGATTCTCAAAGGCTTTTTGTGGAAGCAGTTTTGTAAATATGGTTGTCAGTTGTTCTTTTGTGCCCACATATTCAACTCTGATGTTCTTCTATGCAACATGTTCTCGTAGAAAGTGATACTTTATTGGAATGTTCTTCATCTTGGAGTGCATCACCTAATTCTTTGAGATATTGATGGTGCTTGTATTATCACAATAGATTGGAATGGGCTCATCATACTCAACCTGTATATATGTCATAGTTTGTTTCATCCATAGAACCTGTGTACAACATGTTGTTGCTGCAATATACTCTACCTCTANAATTCTTTGAGATATTGATGGTGCTTGTATTATCACAATAGATTGGAATGGGCTCATCATACTCAACCTGTATATATGTCATAGTTTGTTTCATCCATAGAACCTGTGTACAACATGTTGTTGCTGCAATATACTCTACCTCGGCTGTAGATAAGGATACTGATGATTGTTTCTTGCTTAACCATGATACTAATCACTCACCCAAGTAGAACGTTGCTCCACTGGTTCTTTGTTAGTCATCAATGCAACATGCCCAATATTCATATGTGTAGGCAATAAGTGATAGATCCTTTCTTTTTGGATACCATAATCCAAACTCTTATGTTCCTTTGAGATATCTGAAAATCCTCTTCACTGCTAATACATGTGATTCCTTTGGTGTTGCTTAAAATCGTGACACCTGTCCAACTGCCTACATTACATCTGGTCTGGATGTTGTCACATATAGTAAGATACCAATCATTGACCTGTATTACCTCTGTTCTGTAGACTTTGAATCATCATCTTTGCTCAACTTGCAACTGGTTTGCATAGGAGTGGTAACTGGTTTGCAATCTTCTATTCTAAATCTCTTTAGCATTTCTCTGATATACTTAGTTTGAGAAATAAAAATTCCTTGGTTGCTTTGACGTATATGAAGACCCAGAAAGAAGGATAGTTCTCCAAGTAATGACATTTCAAATTTATTCTACATATCCTTTGCAAATTCCTGGCTTAACCTATCATCAGTACTTCCAAAAATAATATCATCAACATAAAATTCAATTAATAAATACTATCTTGAGTGTAACACCCCGGGTTTTGAACCCCCATTTTAAATAATGTATCATTACAATGTTGAGAGGCCATAGGGCCCAAACAATTAAAAGAGGCTAATGTGCCTAAGAAATGTAATGTTTTGATCATTATTAATAATAAACACACCATTGGTTGCTAGACGAACAAGGACTAGAGTTATAGGGGATATGATACCACAAAAGAGGAGGCTTGAGGGGACAAATGTTATTTCCTATTTTAATTACCCTTTTGTCTAAGGGAGTGGATCACTTACATGAGCTTCTTGGGGGAGGCCGGGAGGTTCTTGATTCCCCATGAAATACTTAAACCCGTCCCTGGTCTAATTGGGGGGTTAGCTTGTTCGTTGCTTCACTTCTTCTTTCATTCCATTCTCTCCCTCACACATTCATTCACTTGCTCACTCATTCATTCATCCCGTCCTTACCTATCACTCATTGATCCATCCTCATCTGCGTCTTGGCTTGGGAAAGGGAAATGAACTGTCGAAGAGTATCCATGGCCTTGTTGGATGTAGTGGTCACTGGAGTAATCCAACTATGACTTCACGCCTGCATGTCTGAGATGCGTTGACCTGTGTCCAACCTTGTTCATAGCTGTGAGTCATGAGAGTTCCAGCATTGAAATTCTTGACCAATTGTGTTAGAGCCCTGGAAGGAGAAGGACTGCTTGAGGGACTGCATGGCAGAGAAGGGTGGAGGTCCATTCTCTTGGGTGGTGCAAGTTGAGTAGAAGATATTTGGGTACTTGGATTGTTGTGAGTGTTGGGAAAGCCTGTGAAAGCTTGAGTATTGACTGGTTTGGGAAGCCAAGTAACACTCTGGAACCGTCCTTGTGGATTCATATCCCTGGCTCGGGGGTGACACTATTGTTGAGATTTGGAGCAGTAGTGTCTATGGTTGGGTGGAACGCCCTTAGTCTGCAGGCAGTTGGTGTCATCTTGTATAAAGATAAGTGCTCTATGTTAATGTATTATTTACCTGTATATGAATGTATTTTCGCTGTGTATTTAATTATCACTTAATTGAATCTTTAGAATATGCATGCTTGTTGGTTATTGATGTGCATGTCGTTAAATCCTTTTCTTGTATGCATGCTTTTTAATTTAAAAGGGTATCGGTAAGAGAAATAAGTCCAAGAGTGGGCTTGAAGGTAGCGTACCCTGACCTATGGGTGGTCAGGGACGTTACAGATTGGTATCGAAGCTTCTGGTTGAAACATCAGGCTCGTATGGGCCGGATCTGTTGGTCAGAGTCTTGTGATTGAGATTGATTTATGACCATGAAGTCGAAAAGCTCAGGAGGAATGGCGTTGTAGAGTCCACGCAGTAGCCAGAACATCGAAGATCCTTTGTAAGGCATCAAAGGATCATGACCATCCCTTTCAAACTCGGGAGCGATCGCCACTATGGGATCAAGAGAGATCTAGATCATTGAATCGGAGGGATGGTGAGTAGGAGTCATTCGATGAAGGCAAAACCAGAAGTTGGGAAAGACTAAGTCCTAGTCATCAGATCTAGATTGTTGATCGTTAATCGTCGATCAAGGCCAACCGTGAAGGGTAATACTTCGTAACTTCGTTGCCTCGGTGATCTTGGTAGACATGCAAAGCTTGAACTATCGAAGGCCAGAGTCCTGAAGTCCCATCGACCGTTAGATGGAGTGGTGGATTTCGGGAGTGTTAGGGACCGTCAGATCTAGCAAGTATTTGAGAGTATGGAGTGTGTTGATGCACAAACTCCCGAAGTCTCAAAGCCCAGAGTTCATCCTGATCGTTCATAAAAAGGGACATGTGTCAGCAGATCGGCTAGTTCAGAAGGAACAAAGTTTGCTAAGGAGAAATCTTCCGAAACCTCGAAGTCTGGAGTTAATCCAGACCGTCCGTTAAGGGAGACACGTGTCGACAAATTGGCCAGTTCAGGAATTTGGATTTTGGGAGAATTAGAGTGTGCTAGTGTGGAAACTCCCAAAGCCTGAAGTTATGAAGCTTAAAGAGTCGAAGTTGTGGGGCATGATGACTTCACCTGGGATGACATGGAAACCTGGGATGTGTTCCATGTGTCAATGAGTTTTGAACCTGTGGAAGATTAAAATGACTGTTAGAACATGACATGTGTCACCCACCTGATTGGGCCATGTGTTTGCTTCTAGTATTTCGCCACGTGGCGATAGATTATGCAATCCAGAGATTGGGCACTCCAAAGGAAAAAGATGTGATAGTTTGCATTGGGTCGATAACTCTCGAAGGCTCAAAGGCCCAAGTACATATCGATCGTTGATCCCAGAATACACAAAGCAATAGATCTCATAGCAGTTTGGAGGATCGGCACTCTGGGAGAAAGTGAAGGCGGGGAGTTTGAAACTCCCGAAGCTTGAAGAGTCGAAGCGATTCATGGTCATCAATTTGCGAGAGGACATGCATCACCAGATCATGAACTCCAGGTGAAAGCATCCAGGGAGGGAGCAAGTGGGGAAAGTTGAGACTTTCAAAGGTCAAAGTCTCAAAGTGGATCTCGATCGTTGATCATGAATGAGGATGAGGACCATTGATCTAGTTCTGGGTGAAGGTTCCAAATTTGTGAAGCGCCAGGAGGGTAAGCTCTAGGTCACAGCCCAAGGTCACAGGCAAGGAAGGAGCTAGCACCTGTCAGTGTGAGATTGGAACAGGGCACTAAGGAATCAGGACCCGTGGACAACTGTCGATCTATGAACAGAAAATCGACGATGGGGGACCATTGCAGGGAGAGGAGAAAAAATTAGTGGACGTGCTAGTTCGCAGTCTGCTATTTTCCAGCGTCGTTGATCTTATCAGGACAAGGGATCAATGACCACGATTTAAAGGAGATTTGGGTGAGAAATTTTCATATTGCAGGTATAGAGCTCTCCGATAAAGAGTGAGCACATTGTCAGCCCGCAATTACTGTTGACCGTCGATCTCAACCCTCAATCATTCTTCAACCACACGATCTCTGATATAGTAATTTCTAACACAGAAAGTGTCAGGAATGATTTGGTCGTAGTTTCAAGTCGTAGTCACCTAGGGAAGTGGTTTGAAGGGAGTGTCTGTGCAGAATTAAATTCTGTATCGATTAAGGGATAACATGGAAGTGTTATATGGTGCAAATTGATACATATATGTTCTTCATGAATT
>JASDQU010585779.1:65806-77013 GCA_032191745.1 Picea mariana | reverse complement strand
CCGACATCCTATCGAAGGTTTGGCTAATATAAATACTTCTGCGGTACTGCCACTATTTTCTCGACCCCAAAATGCCCAGTAACCTTACTATAGTGTGCTTCCAAATCATCTTGGCACGCTCGCTTGAAGGAACACAAAGGTGTCTCAGGTGACATAGTAGTGCGTCTTGGAGGTGAAAATTTGGAACTTGGTTACCATCCAAGAGTGTCTTGTATGTGTGGCCGAAATCTGGATCGCTCTTGTAGAGAAGCGGCCAATCAGAAGTCTCGTGTCCACAAGAGTTGACCACGGTGGTTATCGCCACGATCGGTGGTCGACTAAGGCAGTCTACAACATTATTGGTGATGCCCTTCTTGTACTTGATGCTCAAATGAAATTGTTTCAGATATGTGGACCACTTTTGATGGTTATCGTTCTACAACTTCCCTTGTGTCTGTACGAACTGTAGGGGTCGGTGGTCTATGTGGATGATCGTTTCCTTCCCCAAAATGTAATGCTTCCATTGTCGGCAAGCCTGCATAAAGAAATACATTTCTTTGTCATAAGTGGGATAATTTCGGACTGTGTTGGACAGTGTCGCACTGTGATATGCCACTAGATGCCCCTGTTGAGTAAGAACTACCCCAATAGCATAATCAGAGGCATCTGTCTCGATCTCAAATGGTTGTTGCAAGTCTGGTAATGTGAGCACTGGGGCACAACATAGGTGATGTTTCAATTCTATGAATTCCTTCTGTTGAGATTCCGACCAAAAGAATTTTGTTTTCTCTTCTCCCTTGGTGACTTGACTCAAGGGCCAAGTGATATGAGAGAATCCCAACACGAACCTGCGGTAGAAATTAGCAAGACCCAGAAAGTTGTGAAGCTTTGTTAGAGTGGTCGGGGCTGGCCAATCCCAGATGACTTGGATCTTGGTTGGATCCACATGCACCCCACGCTCATCAATAATGTATCCCAGATACTGAACCTGGGCCATGCCAAAAGTGCACTTCTCCAAATTGGCACACAACTTGTGTTTCCGCAGTGTTTGGAGGACCTGTCAGATGTGGTGGAGGTGCTCTTCCCAAGTCTGGTTGAAGATCAGGATGTCATCCAAGTACACTACTACAAATGAGTTTGTGAATGGTCGCAAGATATCCTCCATCGGCCTCATGAAGGTTACGGGAGCATTCGTCAACCCGAAAGGCATGACAAGCCATTCGAAAAGGCCCTCCTTCGATTTGAAGGCAGTCTTCCACACATCAGATGGTTCAATTGGTACTTGGTGATACCCAGACTTCAAGTCAATCTTGCTAAAATATTTCGCCCCTTTGAGTTGGTCCAGAAGGTCATTAATCTATTGGATCGGGTATCTATTCCAGACAGTGATCTTGTTCAGCACCCAATAATCAATACAGAGTCTCCAAGTCCCATCCTTCTTCTGCACCAACACGATCGGGCTCCCACAAGGTGATGAACTTAGCCGGATGTGACCTTTCTGCAGCAGCTCCTGAATTTACCTCTTGATCTCATCATTCTCAAGAACAGAGCATTGATGGATCGATCCATTGGGAAGGGGCACACATGGGGTCAGATCGATGGGGTGCTTGATCTGATAGTGTCGGGTGAGGTGAAGATGTCCCGGTACTCCTCCACGAACTTGTCCATTTGTTGTTGTCGTGTGGAGGAGCCCTGTCTGGAGGTCATGGCCGTAATATTCTTCTTTCCCTAAGGGCAGATCATCAGGAAAACAAATTTCTTGGTTTTGGAAATGAGCTTACTGCATTGTTTTACAGTAACCAAAGAGATAGCGGTAGGCGATGGTACCTCTGGTATTCTGTACAACTTATTTCCCAAGGTAACAATAACAGCGCGAGGCCGGGACTCATACACAACATGTCTCTTCCACAAGTATGGTTGGCCTAATAATACATCACAAACATCAAGAGGAGCAATGTCACATAATACCTTATTGGTGAAGGCCTTGATNNNTCTCGTCCTTGGTGAAGCCACCTGATGTTGTACGGTTGTGGGTGTGTTGTGGTCGGCAAGCCCAACCGCTTCACGACCTCTGCTGAAATGAGGTTCTTTTGGATCCCACTGTCGACAATGAACTATAGTGGGGAACCCTTTACCCACAACTGGGAGTGGAAGAGACACTCCTCCTCCTCTAGATCTTCTGGTTCTTCCTTCTGGATCTTCATGGTGGCAACGATGGCATTGGGATCCGCATCGATAATTTGCTTCCCTCTGTCGTTCCCCTTCTCGGGTTCTGATTTAGTGTCGGAGCATGCATCTGATTCAGAAGCCCTCATCTCGGCCACAAGTGAATATTTGGCCCGACACTCACTTGTGTTGTGAGTGGAGCTCTTATGGAACTCACACCACTTTCTTGTGTCCTTCTTCGGCTTCGCGGTGTTGCTCTTTGCTTGCAGCTTTGGCAGGTTATCTTAAGCCGCCATGCCTTGGCTTTGTCCTTTGTTTTGCGATTTGGGGGCACCTTTCGCTTGTTTTTTATTCGTAGATCCAAAGTCTCGCTTCTTTTGTTTGAATTTCTGCTCAATCTTGGCAGCATACCGGTATGTCGTACCAAGCGAGGAGATGTCGAGGAACTCCATTTCCTCCTGAATGTATCTGTGTAGACAACTGCAGTACTTCAGCACCAAATGTTTCTCTAAATATTTGATACCCAACTTTGTGCGCATGGTATGGAACAGATTCGTCAGCTCATGCACATCGTGATCCCTTTGTTGCCACAGCGTAGTCCATTGTATGTACTTGTCCTCATAGCTCCCCACGGGATAATATTGTCCCTTGTTGGTGTCTCGAAAAGAATTCCAAGTGGGTACGACCAAGAATAGAGAGGGTCCCTCCTCGTCCTTTTTCTCACAATAGGTTTCCCACGAGTCCTTGACATGGGGGGCAGCTTTCAGCAGTGAAAAAATAATCTTCTCCCGGTCGGAAAAGTCATGAAACGAGAAATATCCTTCTAATAGATTCAACCATCTATCTACGATGTCTGCATCTATTTGGCCATCAAATATGGGAATGTCAAAGTTTACTTGTACCTTAAAAGGGGTTGCACCTCCAGAGTGGCTGTTGGATGCAGATGCGCCACTAGTGGGAAATCGTTGAAGGATTTGGGCGAAGTTATCCATCATCGTGTTCCTTTGTTTTTCAAGGGCCTCCTCGAGAAATATTTTGATAGGATCTCCTGCTCCCTCATCTTTGTTTTCGTCCCCCATGGGCAGTCGTCGGAGTTTGTGAGGTTGATCTTGCAAAGGTTCAACCAGATCGATCCCTAACTCCTTATACCTCGACCTCGTTGGGGACATGCAAAGAAGGATCAAGAAAGAGTAGACTGCTCTGATACCACTGATATGAATTTATGTAGGAACGCAATAGAATACACAAATAACCATGAATAGAAAGATGCAGTGGAAATAACACTTCATTTCATTAATATCAAAGAACTGAAATTTGTTTACAGACAGAATAGAAATAAACTAGCTAGGGCGTTGGTAACTTATATCTGAGAAGAGATGTGGCGGCTACAAGCCTTTGAACTCTGTGTTACAATGAGGCTCAAAGGCCTATATATTATTGAGAAACAATGGAAACCCTGAACATCCAAAAACCTAACCCTAGAAGATGAAACGCCGGGATATGGGCCCCGTCAGGGTAAATTGGTACATCAATTTCTCAGGGTCGTAACTTTGGCATGCTATCTCCATTTGAAGGATATGATACATCGTTAGAAATATCTATTCGAGAAATACAACTGTTGATTGCAAATATAAAGGTCTGGAACGAACTAATATTTGTCGGAGGTTTGATGCCCAAAAAACGTCGTTTAGGGCCTCAAAACGGCTCTGGAAGTTCAGGACCCGAAAAAATTGCCAAAAATAGTATATTGTGCTACAATTAAGGAAACTGAAAAACTGAAAGAAACAATGGTGGGGGTCCAAGTGGAATAGGTGAGTGGCCACCAATATTCACCTAGATCAAAATGACTTTGTCAAGTAAATGCATAAACACACCATATAAATATTAACAATTAAATATTTATTTACAGAAAGTGTGAAGACATGAAATGGTTATGTAAGAATAATTTACTACTTGGAGGTAAGAAACCATTTGGGATATCGCCTTTTAGCTAGGTCGTGAGATGATGGGGGTAAGGACCTACTTATTGGCTTTCTCTCTCAACACAACCCAAATATTGTTGCATGATCTGAGCTAAACAATAGCAATTTGTATGAATCTTAATGCTAGATGAATTGGTGCATATTCCCACAACAATCTCTACTGTCACTCACTCGACATATGTGTATTTCCTTGTTCCTTGCACTTGCACTAGCTTGACTAGTATACCTCTCATTACACAAGCCAAACTACAATTTTGGCATATAAATCTAAACCAAGCTACAAGTTCAACACATAAATCTCATCTAAGTCACAAGGCTATTGTAGATTATGCTCCAATAGATCTAAGGAATCCATATACCATGCCTCCTATTGAGCAAATGTGAGCAATATAACAAGTTATAAGGATCAAAACTTAACACATGAGGGTAAAAATAAACATGGAAAGCATCCCTCCTAGGTTTTGATTCTCACAACAACCATCAATGTTGAATAATCGACATTTATATAGCTCACAAGAAATGCAACATGTGTAGCATTATGTCGACAAAGTGAACCATTACAAAACGGGGAAGAAGAGACTTTCCAATGACGATGGTTTATATATGAGACCACGCATGGAAAAATGCAATGTTCACATATTCTCAAGGTAATAATTGTTCAACCACCTTTAAACATGGATGGATAGATAGACATATAGATAGATTTTATTAAACCATCCATGAGATCAAATGTCCATATGAGACAATAAAGTTTACTTTTTGTGCCTCTCAAAAGATTGAAGCAAGACATTACTATGATTAGAGTTAGTGTTGTAATGGTAGGACCCATGCTGATCCGAAATATCCTTAGATGCTTATTAATCTTTAAAACATAATAACATCTACTTGATCTTCGAAATAAAAATGATCGTTTGAGTGTTTTCAATGTACATGTGAAATACTTATCTATCCAAATACATTTTAATGATAAACAACTTGCAAATATTTGAGCGAAAATAGAACAACAATATTAAAATCACGTGCACAAGTTTGATAACAGAGTTCACCCAATTTGGGTTATGTTTGTGGGTCTACTTCCAATAGAGACCTCTTTATTAATGCTCAAATGCTTGTGTTTTATGATGGCCTTTTTTTGTGTTGCTCAAACTAGGAAACAGAGTATGTCATTGACTTCCTTGCAAAGTTTTGATAAAAATGAGTATAAAGTTCATAAAATTCCATGTCATAACCCAGTGGCATGCATTACAATGTAGTCTTCAAGTCTAATTACCCTCAGACACGAACTTCGAGACCATACTTTGCAATTGAGTGTCCTCTGTCTCGATCCATGTGCCATTAAATAGGGCATGGGCCCCTTAACCACCCTCTGGATTCCATGGCTCACCTTAAATGTTCATTTGACGGCTTTTATAACAAATCCACACCTTTGGTGCATTGGTTAAGTTGTTGGCATGTGATACAGTGGGTCACGGGGTCAAACCTCGTCGACCACACTATATATAGTGTTTTGGTTAACGATATATGGCATATTTTTATAACCATATATTAATATATGGCGGCATATAGTTTACAACTTCTGTGGAATATGGGCATTGGTTATATTATATAGCACGTGACCAATTACAATGGGTCGAGGGCTAAGCATTGTAACAACTTTAAATAAATGTGTGCTCATATATAGTTAAGAACCAATGCTATGGTATGATGGGTATGTTGTTGGTTTGGTTGGAAGGAGACCCAGGTTCGATCCTTCGGGCTCCAACAAAATTCTAACAAAACTTACCCATTAATGACTAATAGGAGGCTTCCATGTGGCAACCTCTCATTGGTCTATCTTCGTCACTGGTCAATACACAATTGGTCCACTTTGACTGTGCAAATTGCTACATCACCTGTGAACTGAACATGCCACATCACTAACTATCTACCACATGTCAACACATTATTGGTCCACCTGTATGTATGGTACAATCATGCCACATGTCACCCTTGCAGTGGTGACACGTGTCACCTTGACCCTATTGATTTGTCTTATTTTGCCCCTAGTTTGACCCGAAATTTGACCACTCATAACTTTTGCATGTGAACTATGTTTGAGGTGATTTTTGAGTCGTTGGAAAGATATCGTCGAGCTCTACTCATTGATGGGTTTTTTTAGAGCATTTGGGATGATTTAATTGTGAGAATTTATGAATCCTTCTTAACCTCTATGAGAGTTCTAGATCATATTGGCCCTTTGTGAGCGTTCCAGATCCTCCTAGACCATTCATCCCCATTGGAAGACTTTTGTACCACCAAAAGTCTTGATTACTCAAGAACTAAGTGAGGGTAAAGTTCCCTCACCCTTTCAATCTCCATCCACTTTGCTTTGCTTGGTTTCACCCCTTTAAGACCAACTCGAATATATTCCACATCACCTCGCTATGAAGTCTCGATTCTTCTGTCAAGAATAACATCTTCTTGTAGCTCATCTAAATACTCTGGAAAAAAAAACATCAATTGTCAAAACCTGAATACTTCCATCTTCATCCATAATCATAGGAGGCTCATAAAGTTTCAAATTCTCAACATTTACCACTAAATATATTTGCATGTAGACTAGTAGATCTAAACAAAAGGCATTAGTACCAATCTTCTCCAAGATCTTGAATGAACCATATCAGATTGGCCTTAGAATTTTAACTTCACCTTTCATTATGTCCTTGATGATATGTAACCATACTTTATCATCGACTTCGAACTAATGATCAACTCGATGTTTTCCATGCCTTTCTTTGTACTTGGCTTGGCTCTTTTCTAATTGTTCTTGTACTACTTGATTAACTTGTTGGATCCTTCGAATGAACCACTTAGCTTTATTTGTATCATCTTTTCCATCTTCTTTACTTGCTTCTCCAAAATAAAATTCTATAGGTTATTTAGGAAAATACCCCAACCTTACTTCAAAAGGAATTTTATGAGTAGAAGAATGCATGACATGATTATAGGTATGGTGTTCATAAGGCAACTCCTCATCTCATAACTTAGGATGCTTGTTGCAGTATCCTCGAAGTAGATGTACCACTATTCTATTTACCACCTTTGTCTATCCATCCGTCCGTGGATGAAAAGCGGTGTTGTTCTTTAACTTAATGTCCATGAGATTCCATAAATGAGACTTAAAATTTCCCAAAAAGTGAGAGTCTTGATCTAATATAATAGATGTAGGCATCCCAAAATGAACCCAAACATTAGCAAAGAACATATGTGATGTTTGTTCAGTTGTGACCTGTTTCTTGCATGACATTAGAAGGCAAATCTTACTAAATCTATCCACGACGAAATAATCATGACTTGTCATGGACATCGATAAACCCCCTACAAAATCCATGGAGACAATTTCCCATGGATGAGAAGGTACTGGGAGTGGTGTATATAATCCCAACTTTTTGTTGCTAGGATTGCTTGTGGTACACATAACACACCCTTTTATATACTTTGAAATTGTTTCATTCATTCGAGGCCAATAACAATATCTTTGCAACTGTGCTATTGTCTTACCAATCCCAAAATGACCAGAAATAAAAGATGTATGAGTTTCTCTAATTACATTTGTTCTTTCATCCCTAGGTATACAAAGTTTTCCAAGTTGATATAACAAATTTTCATGCATATAATAATCTGATTGTTGATTGACACAAGTTAATGCTTCATATATATCTTTAAAATCATCATCCTTAGCATATTGTTTAGCATAAATTTCATGAGCTAAAGGATTATACCTTAGTATTGTGGATGCATTAATCATTGGTCTTGACAACATATTTGCAATCTTATTATGAATACCTTTCTTATACTTGATTACTAGATGAAATTGTTGTAAGAAACCCATCCATCTGAAATGTCGTGACTGTTGTATCTTGGTTTGTGACTACAAGTATTGTAATGGTTGATGATCTGTATGAATTATTGTCTCCTTTACACAACATTATTTAATCAATCCAATAAGTCATCAATTCTGGGAAGAGGATAACGGTTCTTTACCGTAATCTTGTCTAGGGCTCGAAAGTCAATACACATCCTCCATGTGCCATCTTTCTTGGGAACTAATACAATAGCATAACCACATGGAGAGGAGCTTGATCTAATGATTCCTTTATCAAGAAAATCTTGAAATTGCTTCTTAATTTTTGCAATCTCGATCACTGATAACCTAAACATTCCAATGTTCAAAAGAGAAGTATATTGTTGCAAATAAATTTCATGTTCAACCTCCCTCTTATGAGGCAACTCTGTAGGTTCTTGAAATAACTCATCATAGTTAGATATGATTTTAACCAATTCATGTTTATGATCTGGATCACAACCTGATAAAGCGTATGTTATATCTTCTTCTTTATGTTTCACTATCATTAGAACAAAATATTTACTTCTGCTCACGAGTCTTTTCATTTTCCATGTGCTCACTAAAGAAACATTAGTTTTGATACAATGAGCATTGACAATAAATTCAACCTTGTCCTTGATAAGATGGTATGTATTCTCTTCACGGTATAATATAACTTTCATGTAAAATAGATATGGACTACCGAAGATAATGGCGCAAATGTCAAGAGGCACAACATCTAACTCAACCTCATCAAAGAACTTAGTTGTAATTGCAAACCTTATCTTACATTGTTTTGTCACTTGCAAGTTAGCATCTTCACACACCCAACCTAATGGATATGGATTTTTATGAGGTGTAGTCTTCAAACCCATCTTCTTAACAATTGCTTCAGATATTAAGTTAACTTGAGATCCATTGTCAAATTAAGTATCTACCTTTGTATGCTTGACTATAACCCTGACATGGAAAATCTTGCTTCTTTTCTTTTGATCAGTAACACTTTCCAATTTGGTGGATCGAACTGCAGAATTAGAATTGATAGTAGATATACATTTGCTTCATATGGCCATGATCTTACATTCATCCATGGAATCTAATCCTAGATCATGTCGAGCTTATGTAGTAGTCTTTTTCTTCCCTTTATTCTTGAACTTCTTCGGTTGTAATTCTTGATGCAGCTTCCAACATTGTGCTTCCTTGTGCCCCTTTCTTTTACAGTGGGAACATGTAGGTCTTTCTTCAGCTTGCTTTACTGAAACTGACTTCTTACTCTTCTATTTTCCTTTCGATTTCTTCTCGAACTTGTATGGCTCTGTATCTTCAATCACATGCTTCCCCTTACTAGCCTCTAGATGAGTACTTTGTACCAATACTTTATCAATGTTAGTAGGGTTAAACATTAAAATAGTGTGTTGAAGATATGAGTGTATGCCACCAATATACTTTAGAAGAGTTTCGCGAGTATACACCAGAATTCCTACGTATAATTCCTTCCTTTTGAATTCCTATGTATATGTTTGAGTATTATGGCCTTTACCTTGCCTTAAATGTTGCCATTCTACAATCATCCTTTGAGTATAAGCTAATGGATAGAATTGTTTTCTTATAAACTTAGTAAATTTATCCCAAGAGGAAATTACTTTACCCTTTTGAACAAGATCAACTTGCGTCTTACTCTCCCACCATATTAAGGTTGTGCCACTTAGTCGAAGAGCAGTTGATTGTATCTTTGCAGTGTCGTCCACGATCTTTTGAACCCTACAATATACCTATATTTGCTTGATCCAGTTGTCCAATTTCTCAGCATTCAGTTATCCATCATAGGTCGGCAATTCGAACTTGACATCCAATTTTAATAAAGGTAGATTATGATCAGACTTCTTAGAGGGATTATTTTTATGTGAAGAGTGTTTACTATTGTCATAAAAAGACGATGATGAGGATGATGGTGATGAGGGTTTTGAAATACCACCTTCATTATCTCCTCCTTCCTCTTTGATTGGTTCAACTTTCTCTGATGCACCTTCCTCCTTGGCCTTCTCTCGACCCTCGTAAATTTCTTCCACCATGGATTTCGTTAAATTAAAATCCTCGAAGAAATCATCTTCAGAATTGTAAGGGCCGAATTTTCTCAATGAAATCATTTCTCTTCGACGAGTAAAACTTCTTGAACCAATGTTATGACCTAAGGGGGGAATATATATGGCTAAATGTATATGATATGACCCCAAGGGGGGGCCTAAATGTACATGTAATGCGTAAATACATATGTAATAGGGTCATCTTAGTGATAAAGGGGCCTCATGTGCAAGTGTGAATATCTATATACAAGAGATCATATATTCATTATTGGGGGAGTGAATTGTGAAGTATGAATGGTATTTGGTTATTTGGAGGGGGTTCCCCTATTCTTTAAGGAGTTACTGAGTAAATTATCTATATTGGAGTTGTGCTCCACATTGACATTCTATACATGGTGTGTACTTATATTATTTTATGATATTTGTAAGCATTTGGTTCATTACATTTGGTATCAGAGCACTAATCATAAGGTTTTGCTCCTCAAGATAGTCATTTTTTTTTCAATATAACTTTTTCTTGGAGAATTTTCAGAAGGTGAAACCTGGAGAATATTTATAGGACTTATCATATTACATGTGGTATGAATTTCAACTTATGTTTCATTGTACTTTCGAAGATACACTATGTGGAAGATAGATTATCTAACTAGTCTTATTGACTAGTTTCAAACATGTGTTCCGGGTAAAACGATCATAACTTATTTCTAGAGTATCCAAATTAAGTTAGACTAGTTGCATTGAATAGTGCACAATCTTTGGTATTTCTAGTATAATTTTCATAATTTTATAGCAATTATTGTGCGCAGGGAACGTTGTAGAAGTTCTCTCTCCTGTAAAGGCCAAAAAATCAGCAAGGTGTGGGGAAGTTACCATAACTTCCACTTGGCACATACAATTTTGGTTAGACCTGTGGCATTGCAAAGTAGACATTTCATAGTACTACAGGTCACAATTTCATATTTATAAGGGATGAAATTGCATAGATACATCATAAGGAAGGTCGGTTAGGAGGACAATGTTAGGATATTTAGACACTTAGGAGTTAGTTAAGATCTACTTGGTCTAATATGTCGTTAGGTAAAAGTGTGTTTCTTTAGTATGCATTAGTATGCATTTGTAGTTAGGCAATCC
>JASDQU010585779.1:33880-45179 GCA_032191745.1 Picea mariana | reverse complement strand
TATGGTTGAGGTATGTTCCATGGTTATCTCTTTCTGTTATTTGCTGCATACACATATATAAACACATCTAAAAGGTAGATCAACAAAGTGTTTGACGAAATACCTCACTCAGAAAAAGTTTTAAAAAGACACCAAAACAGTGATGATCCTTGCATAATGGCTTGGGATCATTACAGGGGCTCACTTCCTGGGTGGGACAAGCATGTGGGGAAAGTAGAGTCTGTGGAACTTGGCACCTGTATTGAGATATTGTTGTTGTTGAGAGACCTTCTAGGATAGATTATCCTTGACCAAGTGGAGTTCAAACCTAGCTCAGGGGTGACCTATTCTCAGTTTGTGGAAAAAATTGTCTAAGGTTGGGAGGAAATTCAGAGGTCTGCATGCAGTTGGTGGTTCAATTGTTCCAGATAAGTGTTCATTATGTGTTTGGTTAATTGTTCTTGATTCAGAATATATGAAATCTTCCATTGAATACTAGTGTGCAAATTACTATGAATTATGGTCATAAATAATTGTTATTCTTAACATTTTTTAAGTAATTTTCCTTATAAAAATTGTATATGTGATGTAAATCGGTAATTTAGTCACGGGTTCCATAATTTTCATTACCCTGGGCATATTGGCGATGAGGTTGGTTCAATAATAGAGTGTTGTAGTTGTAATACCCTAAAAATGTATATTAACAGATTTGTTTATATCTTTGACTGTCTATGTAGAATTAATAATTGTACATATGATAAGTGGGGTAATTACCCATCTTGTTTCAAGCAAAGTTGAGTTATGGGTAGTCATAAGAGAGTAAAAATTTGGCATTTCGGGTTGGAAAGGCCTTGAATAGCTATAGACAATGCGTTGGGCACAAATTTTCTCATCCTCATATCATGTTGATAGAATATTAATAGTTGGGGTGGATTTTACAACCTCCAGATGGTGCTAAAATTCTTAGGTAAGCCTCAGAGAAAAACCCAAGTCATTAAAGACTAGATACAGACTAATGTAAGGACGTCGGAGTAGAATTGGAGTGGGACTCCGATGAAAAGACTCCGAGAAAACCTTCACCGTAGGATATATTGGGATGACATCACCCACCCAATATGCATAAGACAATTGTCCTAACCCAGAAGGTCGTACCAGGAATCAATGATGGCATGTATCTCAAGTCCGTCCACGTGGAGGGTTCATGTGGAGGGTGACCACGGTGCCACGTGGCATGGTGTTACATTTCTTGGGGAAACAAAGGGTGACATGGTTTGAGTGCCACGTGTCAAGCCAAGAGACAACGTTGGGTAGGTCCACGTGTGTAACGTGTAGATAGTGGACTTAGGAGCACGACGAGTTCACAAAGATGGAAGGTGAGATGAAGGAGTCTGCCAACCCATGAACCTGGCATGATTCCAAAATAATCTAAATGTTGAGACTTTTTGGACAGACTTATGAAGGGAAGAATTATGCATTCGTGATTCCACGAGTCCGTGAGTCCTCGAGTCATGTAGATGGAAAAATGACGAAGTGTTGAGATTTTTTGAATGGACTTAAGTCCATGAGTTCTCAAGCCCACGTAGATGGAAAAATGGTTAGATGTTGAGACCTTTACGGTGAACTTATGAAGGGGAGGTACAAAATTATGTGTCTGTGAGTCTGCAAGTTCGGGAATATAGAAAGGTTGTTAGAAGAAGCAAAAAAAAAATTGACACCTCATCCCTTAGAAGGTACTTAGGCGGTCAGATATGTTACAATTATCAAGACATATTTTTTCCTATAAATGTTGCTTTTATGTCAATTCGCAATGCAAACTATAGTATTCATTCCTATAGGAGCATAAATGAAATATGAGAAGTCGGTTTCTTGGAAGTATGGACGAATGGGGGGTTAACTCCTTGGGAGGCATTTTACAAAGCTTCTCGAAAATTGATTGACTTAATTATTCCCTTCCTACATGGAGAGGAATAGAACATCGATGGAATGAACAATATAAAAGGGTCTAATATGCTTCCCTTCCTCCTTTCACACATATTGGCTAATATAGGGGAAATGAAAGAAAAAAATTCATTTCAGCGTATTCTCATTGACCAATTGGAGTTATCCCCTAGAACCTATAACTACCTTAGAAGAACTAATATACATACATTATTAGACCTCTTAAATTATAGTCAAGAAGATCTAATGAGAATTGAACACTTCAGGAAGGAATTTGTCGAACAATAATTGGAAGTTCTACAAAAACGTTTTTGCAATTGATCCACCTAGGAATTAGTTTTGGGTTCATTGAATGGTTGGTTCCATTTCATCTCTTCATTCATTTCCTTTCCCCAAGTTCTTATAGACAGTCATGAGAATCATTTCATTTCGACTCTTTGACATATCTCTATTTCATGAAATATTCAAAAGAAATCTTTGACAAGATGGGTGTATCTAGGGAGATATAGTCTGTCTTGAAGCAACTACTCCCTAGATATATGAATAAAAAATTAATGATTTTGATATTTAACAGCTGGATTGAATTGGAAAATACCTAAAGTTAAAGATTCATCAATAAGAAACATTGCCCCAATACTTAACCAAAGGGATATTGCAGTACCAACCAAGGATACAATTGTAGCTACTGGATGACGAAATGGATTCTAAAATTGATTCACATTATCTAGAAAAGGCATTGTCAATGATCCCATGGGTACTGAGGCCATTAAAAGGACACCTAAGAATTTGTTAGGTATTGTACGAAGTATTTGGAATATAGGGAAAAGATACCATTTGGGCAATATCTCCAAAGTAGTTACAAATGGATTTGTTGGTTCACCAATCATTGATGGTTCTAGAATCATTAAACCTATTGTACATGCAATAGTACCTAAAACTACTACTGGACAAATATATGAAAGATCAATGGACCAAGTAGGCTCTCCATAATAATTATGTCCCATACATTTAGCTAATTTATCCCTTAACACAAGGTCATTAAAGTCAGATTTCTTTATTATTGGGATAAGTAGATCTCTATGGATCTATCGCCAAAAAGAACTGAACATGTCGATTTTGGTCATCTGACTCAAACAACAACTGGAGTGATCCAGGTGGATATTGGTGGCCACTCACCTATTCTAACTGGTTCCTCTTGTCAGTTTTTAGTTCAACATATTCTTCTATACTTCTTTGTAATTATGGGTTCTACACTTCTGGGGTTGTCTGAAGCCCTACACATCTTCCAAGTGGATACTAGTGGCCTCTCACCTAATCCAACTCTCTTATTTTGTATGTTTTCATATCAACACATCTTGATGTACTTCCAGGGCCTTTTAGGATCCCTAAACAATGTTTTTTTGGCTCGCCACATTCAAACTATAGACATAGTCAAAGTTTGATGATGTAATGTGTACTTCTCTAAAAGACCTTTCCAACGGGCTATCACACACCTAAAACGGAGGTCGTATGCAAAAGTTACAACCCAGGGAAGTTGATGTACCAACTTACCCATAAGGGCCCACATGACCTTTGGCATTTCACCTCCTAGGGTTAGGTTTTTGGATGTCTAGGGTTTTGGCATTGACAAGTAATGTCAAAAAGGCCTCTAGAGCCTCATTGTAATGAGTCTGCTCAGACGGATGCACGTAGCAGCCACATCTCTTCTCAAAGATAGCTACCACCATTCGAGCAAGTGTTTTAGTTCTACAATTTCGACCTATTTCATTTATTCAATAGAAGATATTGTTCACTGGATATCTATGTTGTTATTCATATCTTTATGTTTATTGTATTCAGTCTGTTAATCAGTTCGTTCCGCTCCTAAATCTGGATCAGTGGTGTCAGAGCGGTCTGCTCTTCATTTACTTTTTTTCGTGCATGTCCCTGACAAGATCTTGGTATAAGAAGTTGGGACTCAAACCAATCGAGTCGTTGAAAGATTGGTCATGCCAAGCCCGACAACAACCCATGGGAGGTGAAAAGAAAGATGATGGAACATGAGATCCTTTTAAAATGTTGCTCGAGGAAGCCCTTGCGTGACAAAGGAAAGAAATGATGGACAACTTTGCGCAGATCCTTCGACGACTGCCCATAAGAGAAGCATATTCATCAAGCGGCCATGCAACCCCCTTCAAGGTATAGGTAAATTTTGATATTCCATTATTTGAAGGACTGATAGATGCAAATGTTGTAGATAAATGATTGAATCAACTCGAAGGGTATTTTTCGGTTCATAATTTTTTCGATAGGGAAAAGATTACTTTTGCACTCCTCAAGGCCATCCCCCATGTTAAGGACTGGTGGGACACTTACTCTGAGCAAAGGGTCATAGAGGAATCTGCAATCTTTGTGGTTGCCCCTACATGGGATTCCTTCCGAGATGCCATTAAAGAACAGTACTACCCTGTTGGAAGCCACGAGGACCAGTACACTAGATGGACCACCTTGTGTCAAGAAAGGGACCAGATAGTACCAGATTTCACCAATATTTTCCATACCTTGCACACCAAATTGGGTATCAAAGACTCTGAGCGACATCTGGTGCTCAAATACTGCGATTGTTTGCATAGATACATTCAAACAAAAATGGATTTTCTGGACATCGCCTCATTGGGTACGACTTATAGATATGTTGTCAAGATCGAGTAGAAACTTAAGCAAAAGAGGCGAGAGTTTGGATCTGCAAACTCCTCAAAGCCGAAATAGGGAAAAGGCAACCCTAATCCACACAGCAAGCGACGAAGCAAAGATGGCCACTCTTAGGACAACCAGTCTAGGCCGCAACACAAGAAGGGCAATGAGAAGATGAAGAAGGACACGGGAAAATGGTGTGAATACCATAAAATCCCTTGGCACAACACTGAAGAATGTCGCTCCAAGCAGTTACTCATGGCCGAGCTAAAGGCTTTCGAGTCAGAGGTTGATTCTGATTCCGAATCAAATCTAGAAGGAAGGAAGTGGATTATTGATGTTGAACCTAGTGCCACTATCGCTACCACCAAAGTCCAGCCAAGTGAATCAAAAGAACCAGAGGAAGGGAAATGCCTCTTTCACTCACAGATGTGGGTAAATGGGGCTCCACTTCATTTCATTGTCGATAGCGCCAGTCAAAAGAACCTGATCTCAACACAGGTTGTCAAGCGGCTGTACTTCCCGATGACACCGCACCCGCAGCCCTACACCATCGGATGGCTTCGCCAAGGAAGAGATCTTTGTGTCAGACAATAGTGTCATCTGCCCTATGACATCAAGCCCTTCAAAGATGAGGTATTGTGTGATATTTATCCCCTTGAAGTTTGTGATGTTCTTTTAGGACAACCATATTTGTAGAAGCGTCATGTTGTGTGTTAGCTCCTGAAATGTTCCAGTTCAGGTGCTTTTAAATTTTTGAACTTTTGAACTTTTATTTCAAAATAAATGAAAGCATTGACTTTCATTTCTAAACTAGCATAAGTCGTCGATTTGGCAAAGACCGCTAAATTCATCGTTCAAAGGAAATCTACAGCGGAGATCGCACGATGAAAAGATAATAGAGATCAACAGTCGTGGATTTAAGTCGCTGACAGAGGTGCGCGTGCATTAAGAACTCTGGTGGAGGCCGATGAGATTACCATCGTTTTGTGTGATGTCTACATGGGGTCTTGTCGTAGGACATCGACCTTAAAAATAGTTTTGAAAAACCACTTTTCACTCTACCAATGAACTAAAGGAGTGTTGCCATATTCACAGTTGTTCAATGAAGGTTCCAACATGATAAGTCTTGTGCCAGGTGAAGGGTTCCTTCCCACCTAGTTTTTTTCTAGGTCTAAATTTGAAACTCGACATATCTCCAAGAGTTTTGATGAGAATCAAGTGCATGAGTTTTGAAAGTTGGAGGCCCAATATGGTGTCATGTTATTTTATTCATACCCAGGTCACTCAAAGGAAGCATAAAGCGTGGTCAAAGAATCTGGTAAAACCTTCTTTTTACCACAAACAATGGACAACAGGGTCCCTTGAAGAAGGTTCTAAATAGTCAAGTGTCCATCAAATTATGCTCAGGTCAACAATTTAAAATTTCATCTATTAGTTACAAAACTCTAGCAATTCACGTCTTTGTTTTAGCAGTTAACTTTCGTGGCCAATTGTGATCAAATGGAGACATCTATCGAAATTTTGGAACGTGGGTTTTTTTTAGAACGGACCCAATTAAGTCCATGGTAGGTGGTTTCCTCAAAAAGTGACGTATATGAGAGATATGCTCGGGGGAATTAACACCTATTTTCCAGACAATAAAGTGCCCAGCTCAACAAATCGAGATTTTCATTTTTCCTTTAGTGCATAATGGGACAGCATATCAATAGTTCAAAGATTCTAGATCTCATCTATGAATGAGATCGAATTAATAAACTCAAAAACTGTCATTTATTTATTATTAGCTGATTTGATTTTGATTTATGTTATGAGCATAATGAGTCAGCATGTTATGTAAACTTTGTTCCCGAGACAACGGATATTACAGATGTATGGATGTTTGAGTTAATGAGAGGAATGTTATCTATATAAGACTAGAATGTAAAAGCTAAAGGGGGTGGGGGGTTCTGAGGCCAGTGGGGTAGAGAGGACGTTGTATTCTTTAATGGACCTCATGTATTCAGTTTTTTATGCTTCAGATATCTAGACGTACTGTGCACAAGTCTATCTTCCTGTACATCTTTGTTTTCTTTCTTCTATTTGAATGTAATTATGAGACTGTTAGCAAAGCTTTGTCTCCTTGAAATAACTAAGATTTTCAGTAGCTTTCTGCTGGGTAATCACATGTTTCATGTCAATTGCACTTAAATTGTTTTGTGTTGAGTTTTTAGCTACCATCCTAGAGCTCGATAATTTGCAGTACATGAGTAAATTACTTATGTATTTCTCTTTTATACTTATTCATATTTTATCCAAATTTGATTTGAGCTTAGTGTGAATGCCTTCAGATCATGAAAAAATGTTGTGTATTTGTCTTGATCAAAATCAATATCTCTTTATTCCACCTGCTTGGATTACTCATACAACCTATTACAAAAACCAAACAATCTTTATTCATATAAACCATTGCAATAACTCGATGATGCCCTAGCTTGCTCTTTAGCAATCAAGTGCAACTTTAGGGACTAACATCTTTTGGCGCCGTTGTCAGGGAGTGAAGTATGAAAAAAGCTTCCCCGGGAGAATGACATAGACTTGGCTCTTGATGGTAGACAAGAGAGGGACATAGAAACTGACTATAATCATCTACGTGGCAACTCCACCTTCAAAGATTCCACTAGACAAAGGATCCTGCTGACCGAAAGATGACCATACGGAAGGGAAAAACCAAGTATTAGTTCATGAGCCTTCTCCATGAACTCTTGTTTTTATTTATTGACTCATTTCTCTCTTTCCCTTTACATATAAAGAGGATTATCCCTTGCTTTGTTTACTCTGATGATCATAAGCCTTCTTTTGTATATCCATCCTTGGAAGAAAAAAATTGCATTCTACTTGTATTGTAGATCATTCTGTATCCTCACCTCAGCCTATTGAGAAGAACGAGGTTTATATCTCAATCCTTTCTGAACATGTTCAACACTGTAACTTTGAGGATGATCAAATTGATTCAAAACCTTATCAAATCTTATCACCTTCTACTATTGCTATTGAGCCTTGCCATCAATTTGTTAAACCTCATATTCAACCCATTGTTGTTAAAACTAGAATCAGAGACAAGATGTTTAAACCTTTAAGGCTGCCATCTCACCTTCATCCTTATCCTCTCAATTTCTTTGAGTATCTTCCCTGTTTTTCTGGAGAGGGTCATATCACTGCCGAGAGGCATTTGTGAGCCTTTGAGAACTTTGTTGATTAGTTAGAGATAGTACATGAAGATGTTACAATGAGGTTGTTCTCCAAATCCTTGTTTGGAGATGTTGTGTGGTTTAACGGTTTGGGAGCTGATTTTATTGGTTCTTAGATCGAGCTATGCAATGCCTTTTTGAGGTATTGGGGCGAGAACAAGTCCCTTGATCAATACTTAGCTCATTTTAATGCTTTGATGAGAGGGGAGGAACAAGCTCTGGCTTTCTTCAACAGGAGATCCGACCTTCCGAGGCTGCTACCATGGTGTACTATGTAATGGCTCAACATCCAGATCTTGTCCTTCTCCTGAGAGAAAGGAAATATTCATCTTTAAGACGATTGTTTGAGGATGCATATGAAGTCGAGGAGAACATTCGGGCTTGCAAGAGGATCCAAGATCAGACATACTTTGAAAATATGCATGCACATGAACAACAAGAAGACTGTGAGTATATTTCAGATTTGGAACGCAATTCTTCAGTATTTTTAGATTTTTTTGTGGATCGGGATGTACATCATTCTTATGATTAGTTTCTAAATCATTTTAAGCATGCAATAACATATGATTGTATAGATAATTACACATTCTTAGCTGATTTTAATCAGGATGTTTTAAATCCCGCTATACAATTATCCTGTGATTATTATCCTAAAGAAGAAACTGTTACTCTTGATCATCAAGAATTGATCATAATAGAACAAGAAGGCCATCTATTTTCAGGCAAAGGGGAATGTATGCATGGGCAATTATTTTTTCTAAATCAACTTGTTTCTGATCATGGTTTTGAAGATCCAGTTGCAACTCTATTAGAGTCATATTTTTCAGATTCTCTAAAGGTTTCAGATTTCATTATTTCACTGGCATTTGTGGGTGAGTATGGTTTTCTGAAGGATTTTATATTGTTCTTGTTATATTTCTATTATTATCTATTGATTAATGGCATAGACAAGATTATTTCAGTCCTAAAGTTATTTGAATGGATGATGTGGAAATATGTTTTTACTTGACCAAGTCAGGGATTTGGTTAGAGTAGGGTAGCACATGTAATAAGCTCACTTCCTGAGCATTTGCTTTTTTCAGTTTGCACAATGTGATCAGATTTGCAACAAGTTTATCAATTACTTTGCTTGAATAAGTGGTAGATTTTGGCAAGTGTTTCATGGATTGATTGTACATGTGACTCCATAGCCCAATAAATAAGGTCACTATAACTGTTAAGTTCTTGGAGCCTCACAGGGAGGTCTCCATCCCAGTTGGAGCCAGATGTTAGCTCCTGAAATGTTCCAGTTCAGGTGCTTTTGAATTTTTGAACTTTTTAAGTTTTATTTCAAAATACATGAAAACGTTGGCTTTCATTTCTAAAGTAGTGGAAGCCACCGATTTGGCAAAGATTGTTAAATTCATCGTTCAAATGAAATCTATGGCGAAGATCGCATGATGAAAAGGTAATAGAGATCAACGGTCATGGATTTAAATCGCTGACAGAGGTGCGCATGCATTAAGAACTTTGGCGAAGGTCGATGAGATTACCACGGTTTTGTGTGATGTCTACGTGGCGACTTGTCATTGGACATCAACCTCAAAAATAATTTCAAAAAACCACTTTTCACTCTGAGAATGAACTAAAGGAGTGTTGCCATATTCACAAGTGTTCAATGAAGGTTTCAACATGATAATTCTTGTGCCAGGTGAAGGGTTCCTTCCCACCCAGTTTTGTTCCAGGTCTAAATTTGAAACTCAATATATCTCCAAGAGTTTTGATGAGAATCAAGTGCATGAGTTTTGAAATTTGGAGGCCCAATATGGTGTCATGCTATTTTATTCATACCTAGGTCACTCAAAGGAAGCATAAAGCATAGTCAAAGAATCCGGTAAAACCTTCTTTTTACTGCAAACAATGGACAACAGGGTCCCTTGAAGAAGGTTCTAAATAGTCAAGTGTCCATCAGATTATGCTTAGGTCAACAATTTAAAATTTCAGTTATTAGTTACAGAACTCTAGCAATTCGTGTCTTTGTTTTAGTAGTTAACTTTCGTGGCCAATTGTGATCAAATGGAGACAATTATCAAAATTTTGGAACGTGGTTTTATTTTTACAACGGACCCAATTAGGTCCATTGCAGGCGGTTTACTCAAAACGTGAAGCATATGAGAGATATGCTCGGGGGCATTAACACCTATTTTCCAGAAAATAAAGTGCACAACTCAACAAATCGAGATTTTCATTTCTCCTTTAGTGCAGAATGGGACATCATATCAATAGTTCAGAGATTCTAGATCTCATTCCTTTGAATGAGATCGCATTGATAAACTCAAAAACTGTCATTTATCTATTATTAGTTGATTTGATTTTGAATTTTTTATGGACATAATGAGTCAACACATTATGTAAACTTTGTTTCTGACACAACGCATATTACAGATGTATGGTTGTTTGAGTTAATGAGAGGAATGTTATCTATATAAGACTAGACTGTAAAAGCTAAAAGGGGTGGGGAGTTCTGAGGCCCATGGGGTAGAGAGGACACTGTATTCTTTAATGGACCTCATGTATTCAACTTTTTATGGTTCAGAGATCTAGACGTACTGTGCACAAGTCTATTTGCATGTAAATCTCTGTTTTCTTTCTTCTATTTCAATGTAATTATGATATTGTTAGCAAAGATTTGTCTCCTTGAAATAACTAATATTTTCAGTAGCTTTATGCTGGGTAATCACATGTTTCATGTCAATTGCACTTAAATTGTTTTGTGTTGAGTGTTTAGCTACCATCCTAGAGCTCGACAATCTGCAGTACATGAGTAATTACTTATGTATTTCTCTTTTATACTTCTTCATATTTTATCCAAATTTGATTTGAGCTTAGTGTGAATGCCTTCGGATCAAGAAAAGTTGTTGCGTATTTGTCTTGATCAAAATCAATATCTCTTTATTCCACCTGCCTAGATTACTCATACAACCTATTACAAAAACCAAACAATCTTTATTCATATAAACCATTGCAATAACTTGATGATGCCCTAGCTTGCCCTTTAGCAGTCAAGTGCAACTTTAGGGACTAACATTATGTATGAGTCTAGACCCCGTAGTGTTATTATTACTTTGGGTAGACAATTGTACAGGATACTAGAGGTAGCGTCGTCTACTGCTATTTCTTTAATCTTTGATAAGCAATGCAGTAAGGTCATTTCACATACCGGGAAGTTCATCTTCTTTGTGATCTGTGCTCACAGTAAGCATAAGGTCACTGCCACATTTGTGGCCTCTACAAAGAGCCTCTCTTTGTAGCAAAAGCAAGTGGACGAGATTGTGGAAGAGTACAGAGACATATTCTCCTGACCCACCGAGGTACCAACGCACTGCCAAGTCAAGCATCCTATTGATCTAACCCCCATTGCACCTCTGCCTAATGGACCAGTCTATCATCGCTCGCTGATGGAAAATGACAAAATCAAGCGTCAGATCCATGAGCTTCTT
>JASDQU010585779.1:13919-30139 GCA_032191745.1 Picea mariana | reverse complement strand
TTGATGATCTGAAGCATCGCTTGTGCTCATCTCCAGTACTCTCCTTGCCTGATCTGCAATGATCGTTCAAGATTGAGACTGATGCATCTGACTATGTTGTAGGCACAGTTCTCACTCAACACGGTCATCCGATGGCATACCATAGTGATACACTCTCAGATATTGTCCGGAAATACCCCACCTATGACAAAGAAATGTATTTCATTGTACAATCCTGTCGTCAATGGAAAAATTACATTCTGGGAAAGGAGACGATCATCCAAACTGATCACAAGCCTACAGTTCATACAAACATAGGAAAAGTTGCAGAATGACCACCATCAGAAGTGGTCCACCTACCTACAACAGTTCCATCTCAACATCAAGTATAAGGCAGGGAGCACAAATCATGTCGCTGACTGCCTCAGTCGATCTCCCATAGCTACACTCACCATTGTGCTCCATTCCTGTGGACATGAGGCATTTGAGTGGCCCTAACTTTATCACCAAGATCTGAACTTCGCCACCACCTATCATCTCTTGGGTATAGACAGGATTGTCAACGATTTTCACATTCAAGATGAGTTGTTATGCCATCTGGTCCATCTCCGTGTTCCTGCAAGTGAGCATGCAAAGCTAATTTGGGAAGCCCACTACAGTCGGGTGGTAGGACATTTTGGCATGGAGAAAACTGTGACCGTTCTCCAGAAACATTTTTATTGGCCAAAACTTTGACAGAACATCGACAAGAATATCAAATCTTGCACTGCATGTGCCATTTCTAAGCCAACCATCAAGAAGTAAGGCTTATACACACCTCTTCCTACCCCCAAGATGCCTTGGGAATCCATATCGATGGATTACATGTCTGGCCTTCCATCCACCAAGCAAGGCAATGATTATGTATTTGTGGTCGTTGATCAGTTTTCGAAGATGGCCATTCTCACAGCCTGCAAGAAGAACATCAGAGCGACAGATACTGCCAAGCTCTTCTTCGAACGAGTGTGGGTCCACTTTGGGATACCACAGACCATCATCTTCGACCAGGACATCAGGTTTCTCAACACATTTTGGTCGAGTATCTGGTCACTGTTGGACACCAAGCTTACTAAATCCACTGCTTTCCACCCCCAAATAGACAACCAAATAGAGGTCGTCAATCAAATGATTGTGCACATCATGTGCATGTACAACTCTAAGCATCTACATACATGGTATGAGAGTCTCCCCTATGTTCAACATAGTTACAACATGGCTCTCCATAGCTCCACCGGTCATAGCCCATTTCAGGTGGGATTGGGATTCAACCCTTGGGTCCCATTGATGTTGCACTACCTCTAGCAACCACACAGACAAACTCTTCCCATGTTTAGTCTGAGGTCCAAGAGATTTTGTAGAAAGCCAATGCTAAGTACAAGCAATGCCATGATCAACACAGGGTACCGCACCAGTTTTAGGTTGGAGACAAGGTCTGTTTACACTTGCAGAAGGAGAATCTTACAGGGCCCCATTAGAAGCTCCACCCACTTTGCTATGGGCCTTACACCATCATGAAGGCTGTGGGTAACAATGATTTTGAGCTGAACACTCCACCATTCCTTGACTTACACCCAATGTTCAATGTGGACCTCCTTCGACCATATTTTCCACCATTATTGGACACCTCAAAGATCATAGAACAATTGACACCAACAGAGCTCAACCTTGACTGCATGGAACATACATCCACTGATCAGATAGTGGACACACAGGTCAAGGGCACTCGCCAGCAGAGGATCCGAATTTATTGGGTTGTCAAGGTAGGGCAACTCCTACACCAAGGCAATTGGCTCACTCGGGGCCAAATCCAACAAAAGTTTCCTCACCCGATGGGGTAACTCAACACAATGGAGACCATTGCTTCCTAAGGGGGCAGGATTGATCCAGGTGGATATTGGTGGCCACCCACCTATTCCAACTAGCTCCTCTTGTTAGTTTTTAGTTCAACACGTTCTTCTGTACTTCTTTGTAATTGTGGGTTCTACACTTTTGGCGATGTATGAATCCCTACACATCTTCCAAGAGGATACTGGTGGCCTCTCACCTAATCCAACTGCCTTATTTTGTATGTTTTCATATCAGCACTTCTTGTTGTACTTCCAGGGCTGTTTTGGATTCCTAAATAGTGTTTTTTTAGCTCACCATAGTCAAACTGTAGACAAAGTCAAAGTTTTACGATGTAATGTGTATTTCTCTAAAAGACCTTTCCAATGGGCTATCACACGCCTAAAATGAAGGTCGTATGCAAAATTTACGACCCTGGGAAGTTGAGGTACCAACTTACCCATAGGGGCCCACATGACTTTTGGTGTTTCACCTCCTAGGGTTAGGTTTTTGGATGTCTAGGGTTTTGGCATTCACGCGTAATATCAAAAAGGCCTCTGGAGCCTCATTGTAATCAGTCTTCTTAGATAGATGCACGTAGCAGCCACATCTCTTCTCAGAGATAGCTACCACCATTCGAGCAAGTGTTTCAGTTCTGTAGTTTTACAGTTTCAGCCTATTTCATTTATTCAATAGAGGATATTGTTCATTGGATATCTGTTTTGTTCTTCATATCTCGGTGTTTATTGTATTCACTATGTTAATCACTTCGTTCCGCTCCTAAATCCATATCATGGAGGGAGTATATATCACTTGTTTTTCCCATGATGGAAGATGGATTGTAAGAATATGAACTAATAATGTCTATGATCATCCATCGTTGGTAATTTGATTATTCCATTTAAATGTCCATTACCCAAGTAAGCTCACAAATTCGATCATGACCAATATGGTTTTTGTACCATCTTAGTCCTTTTAATTTGTGTATATCACCACAAATAGACCTCAATTTTTTTTTAGCATACACAGTATTGACTTGTTATTGATCCCTCTCTCCTTCCTTAGATCCCTTCTTTCAGTCCAATAGTTTTCCCATCGAAATGGGTGCATTTTCACACTATGAAAAGGATAAGTAAAGTCATATGGTCCAATTATTGATTATATGAAAATATTACCCCTTTGAATAGATCTTAGGGTGCCCTTCCTGATCCAGACTCTATAATAGAAAGAATTCTCTTGGAATGGAACAAACTAATTTATGTCTTTCCACCCAAGTGCTAAACTTCCTATTTCCGATAAGGAAATTGGGACAGAGACACATTTTATCATAAATATTTATGTAGTAGATCATATAAAGTATTTGCATGTCCTAATCAATAGTTCAAGTCACACACTCCCATAATCCCTCTTCTCCATTTGAGAATCTACTCCAATTATTTGTTTGTATTGGATGAATAATACTCCAAAATTGAAAGGAGAAATTAAAGTACCATATTTTCTATTTTCTATTGATATTTTTTAATAAGAAATATTCCTGGCGATGAGATATTATTGTCGTTACTCAAAAAAATAAGTTGTGAATAGTTATTTTCAATCTATCTTTCCTCTCTATAAAGGGCCTAGAATACCCTGCTTACGGATCATTAGAAAGTGCATTGGCATAAACACAATAGTAAGGGGTAATATGAAAATGTGTAAACTATAAAAATGAGTCAAGGTAGATTGACCCATGCTAACACTTGCACATAATAACTCTACCAAAGGAGATCATATTATAGGAATAGCGTCAGGCACACTGGTCACAATTTTCATTTCCCAATAACCAATTTGATTCTAGGGAAAAGAATAACCAGTTACACTGAAAGATACAATCAACATAGCCGAAATTACACCCATGACCCAAGTTAATTCACAAGGTTTTTTTAATCCACTTGTGAGATAAACATGGAATACATGCATGATCATCATTAGAACCATCATACTTGCCAACCATCGATGCATTGATCAGATTAATCAACCAAAGTTAACTTCAATCATTAGGTATTGAACAAAGGAAAAATATTTTGTAACAATTGGACGATAGTAAAAAATCATAGCAAAACCAATAACTACCTATACTGAAAAACATGTAATTATGATCCCCCCTAGACAATAAAATATATTGACATGAGGAGGAACATATTTAATGGTGATATCACCCACGATCACCTGAATCTAGAGACACTCTTTGTTAAACAATTTCCTAGTGAACCCATGGCTCAAAAAGTAGTGTAAGGCAATGAAAACAATGTACAAGAGAAACAAGAGCAAAGGAAATCCCATTTTATATAAGTTAATTGTGAGGAAGTATAAAGGAAGATTTGTGAGGTTAAGATAACAATAGTTATGGAATATGGTGAAGGAAAACCCAACATCCTTTTGGAAGGAATTACAAATTGCAGGCAATGATATTATAATAGGCTAGTCATTATCTCATGTAAAAACATGTATGAAAACCTAGAAAAGAGAAAGAAACCACCAAATTTTAACATAGAGAAAGAAGTATTCCCATTGAAAAATGTGTGGAGTGGTATAAAAATGACGGTATCAAGAAAAGAAAAAGACATCAACATGATATATAGAGAATACCTAAAATGGGAAAATAATTCCTAGCCGATACATTTCAACCCTACTCAATAAGATGGTCAAAGAGGGGCTCCCAAGCAGTTGGGAAATGATCTTCATTTTTCCCATATTGAAAGGGGGAGATAAAAATAGTATAGGGAGCCATAAAACCATCATGATTAGCCCAATGTTTTCCACGTTCACTAGAGGGATTATGGAGGAGAAAGTGAGCAGATGGATAGATGAAAGGACATGTTGGTTTCCCACTAAAGCACTCCACCATTAACCATTGTCCATTGCCTCACAAGGACAAAGAACTATGGTGTTTTTTTTTAAGAAAGGCCTTTGACATTGTCCCTAGGGAGAAATTATGGGAGAGGTTGACATAAATTGGGATACCAAAGGATTGGAGAGCAACAATACACATATTATATGAACAAGTAAATGCTAAAATCATAATAGTGACAAAGGCTCTTTCTACTCAAGCTTCAACAGTAACATCAAGGTGAAATAGGGTTGCATCCTCTCCCCTACACTATTTGGTATCTACATGGATAAGATTAGAGGAATGGATAAATGAGATAGGTTCAGAAGGGGTGGACATAGAAAGGATTATCATAAAGATAATGGTTGTATGTGGGCGATGGAACATTAATAGTTAAGACACTACACAACCTACAAGATCAACTAAAAGCTTTGGAGTCCTTTTGCACACAGGTTGCAATGAACATGAACATAAGGGAACATAATATAGTAGTCTTCTCACTAAAAAAAAGACAAAAAAGAATCACACATCAACTTTAGAGGTGAGACACCAAAAACAACCCAGAATAATAAATATTTGGAACTAGATTTGATTGAGACGCTAAGGTGGGAGGCATGCACGAGGAAAACACTATGAGGGTGGACAACATTATTCCTTCTACAATATATATGTAGGACAATAGAGCTTTGGAAATAGTAAATTTTGCGCTTCATCTTTCAAACAGTCATAACCCCAATACTCCTTTATGGATGTGAAGAATGGGGACCAAGTATATCCAAAAACAAATGGAACTAGGTCGAGCAAGTGCAAAAACCTGATAACAAGTTGTCTAAGAATGAAAATGACACCTCTTGCAAGATATTCAGGGTTGAAGTCGGACTATACACAATAAAATTGGAGGCATTAATAAAAAATAGTACATATAGGTAGAAAATGGGAGCCACATACAATGACATGATTCCTATTAAAATCAACAAAGATGAGCTGAAAATGAGAAAGAAAACATGGAACTGATAAGGTAGAAAATGGTTCAAAGAATGGAATGTAGATGAGTATAGGTGGCTAATGGAAAAAACCACTAAATGTCATGTACAAGAATGTTGTAGAAAGGGGAAATGGAGAAAACACACTAAATGAAAACAATAATACTACATAGATAGCCTCAACAAATAGGGGGAGTTCAAAGTACAAAATTACTTGAAGCTTAACATATTATGGTGTGAAAAATAGATAATAACACAACTAGGAGCCAATCCACACATGGTGAGATGTGAAACAAGGAGAAGAAAACAACCCAACCAGTTGTGGGAGGAAAGGATATGTTGAGTATGTGGAAATGGGGAGGTAGAAACTAAGAAACACTTTCTCCTTCACTATGTGGCATGCTTGCAAATCTAAGAGAAGTTGAGTTTACATATTAGAGATTGGGAATCGACATTTTAGAACAATATAGTGAGAGGTACAACAATGTGAATTGGGTTTAGCTTAGGTGGTTGGGAGGAATGATTGTTATCCTCACCACCCAAGTTCAACTCCCGTAAGTGACATGTTGAGCTCTTAATCAATATATTAATGTAATGGATTCGAGACCTATTGTTGACTAGCCTTATGCCCTGAAGATTCTAGGGTTTACCCTGGGCACCATCCTTGAAATAAGGATAAGTACTTGACGGCTTTCCTTGGGATTTGTAACCTATAAAAAAATTAGTGAGAGGCACAAAAAGTTTGGCTAAGAAATTGGAGCATGCAAGAAATCAACAGTTGAGTGAAGATTCAATGGGGTAGTCATCCCTTGATATGAAGAGAATGGAACTAAAACCAATGGAGTATGCCCATTCCATGGTGTGTGATCCAGGAAGATCCAGAGCACTCACAAAGGTCCAGGAGGATCCATAATGCTCACAGAGGTCGAGAAGGATTAAAAAATGCTCAAATTCAATCATCTCAAATGATCTTGAAAATTCCATCAATGTGTAGAGCTTGACGATAGCTTTCCAACGACCAAAAAATTGCCTCAAACAAAGTTCGCATGAAAAAGTTATGAATGGCCAAAGTTTGGGTCAAACTAGGGGCAAAAGGAAAAAAGTCAATAGGGTCAAGGTGACACATGTCACCACTGCAAGGGTGACACATGGCACGACTATGTGATTGTACCGTACAAACAGGTGGACAAATCATGTGTTGACACATGGCAAACAATTACTGATGTGGCATGTCCAGTTGACAAGTGATGTGGCAATTCATACAGTCCAAGTGGACTAACTGTGTATTGATGAGTGGCGAAGATAGACCAATGAGAGGCTGCCACGTGGCAGCCTCCCATTAGTCATTAATAGGTAATGTTTGTTAAAATTTTGTTGGAGCATGGAGGATCAAACTACGTGGCAGCCTCCCATTAGTCATTAATAGGTAATGTTTGTTAAAATTTTGTTGGAGCATGGAGGATCAAACTTGGGTCTCCTGCCAACCAAACCAACGGCCTAACCATCATACCATAACATTGTTTCTTAACTATATATGAGTACGCATTTATTTAAAGTTATTACAGTGCATAATTAGAGGAGGAAAGGGTCGAGGGCTAGGCCCTCGACCCATTGTAATTGGTCACATGCTATGCAATATAATCAATGCCCATATTTCACGGAAGTTGTAAACTATATGCTGCCATATATTAATATATGGTTATAACAATATGCCATATATCATTAACCAAAACACTATATACAGTGTGGTTGATGGGGTTCGACCCCGCGATCCACTATATCACAAGCCAACAACTTAACCAATGCACCAGAGGTGCGGATTTTGTTATAAAAGCCGCCAAATGAACATTTAAGGTGAGCGATGAAATCCAGAGGGTGGTTAAGGGGCTCATGCCCTATTCAATGGTGCATGGACCGAGGTAGAGGACACTCATAATTACAAAGTACAGTCTTGAAGTTCATTCATGAGGGTAATTAGACTTGGAGACTGCACCGTAATGCGTGTCACAGGGTTCTGACACAAAATTTTATGAATTTATACTCGTTTTTATCGCAATTTTGCAAGGAATTCAATGGCATACTATGCTTTTGAGTTTGAACAACAAAGAAAAAAGATCATTGTAAAACACAAGCATTTGAGCATTAATAAAGAGGTCTCTATTGGAAGCGGACCCGGAGACGTAGCCCAAATTGGGTGAACTCTATTATCAAACTTGTGTATGTGATTTTAATATTGTTGTTCTATTTCCGTTCAGTTATTTGCAAGTTGTTTATCATTAGAGTGTATTTGGATAGATAAGGATTTCACATGTAAATTGCAAACAATCAAACGATCATTTTTATTTTGAAGATCAAGTAGATGTTATTATGTTTTAAAGATTAATGAGCATCTAAGGATATTTCGGATCAAGTTCGTATCAGAGCAAGGTTTGACAAGTGTTTGCGAGTGAGTGCTTATAAGGTCCAAATCCAAGTGAGGAGAAGGAAAACTTGCAAGTTACAATCCATAGATTGGTTGTAATGATCCAAATGCTTAAAATATCATAAAATAACAGAAGTACACACCATGTACAGAATGTCAACGTGGAGCACAACTCCAATATATATAAGTTACACAATAAATCCTTAAATAGTAGGGGAACCCCCTCCAAATAACCAAATACCATCCATACTTCACAATTCACTCCCCCAATAATGAATATATGATCTCTTATATATAGATATTCACACTTGCACAAGAGGCCCCTTTATCATTAGGCCAACCCTATTACATATGTATTTACACATTACATGTACATTTAGGCCCATATATGCACCCCCTTGGACCCTTGGGGTCATATCATATACATTTAGCCATATATATGCCCCCCTTGGGTCATAACATAGTGCCCTCCTTCAAAAAGTGTCCTCAAAGCTTTGCATTTAAAGGCTTCACATGTGATGAAACCAAGTAATATGATTTTCTTAAGTTCTTGCTTTCTTCATTCCATTGTCGGTGATCTATCCATCCAAAATCAATTATTTTTGGTCTTAATACATGGTGTCTAGTTGTTGCATAATTTTCTTTCCTTTGATTCCATGTATTTTTGTTGAAGCTTCTCCAATTTGTAGTGGTTGTTGGTCTCTGATAATAGTTTGTTGAAGAGTAGTTTGGTGATGCCTTGTTCCAAGAATATTGACAAGTATTCCATCTTCTTCCTTCATAATGTTGATATCGTCCTTCTTGTCTTCCTTGAAATGTTTCCTAGTAATGAGGGCGTCGATACGGTTTCACATTTGACAATTTTTCTTCACTCTTCACATGCATTTCATCTATCTTCTTTTCAGAGACAATGACATCCTCGATCATCTTTGCTTGGTCCTTATTACTCTAGCCCTGGAGGTAATACCATCATATTTGGCATGTACATTCTCTATATGGAGTTCAACTTCTTCAAGTATCTTCTGTTGACCTTCTTGAATCTTGTCTTATTTCTCCTTTTGAAGCTACAAGGTGACCCCATCTATCAAATTATGACGTCCTTCTTCAATTTCGGCTTGCATTTCTGACTTTACCTCATTTGTATTTAAGGATTCCTTAACCTTCTTGCAAATTTCCTCTTACAGTATTTTGGTAGATTCTTCATCCAAGATCCTTCTTTCTTCTTTATTTTGACAATTCTTCTTTTCTTCTTTCAATATCTTAACCTCATCCAATAGTTTTTTTATTATGGCTTCGTAATATACATATCTCTTCATCTTTCTTTTTCAAATCTTCCCTTGATTCATCTTTTTCCCACTTTCCTTTGCTAGTCTTTTCTTACTTTAGGTTCTTAACCTCCTTAATGACTGATTCATTAAGGAATATTATCTTAGATAGCTCCTCAAACTTCTTCTTAATCTCTTCCTTTGCTTCTTTTAATTCATCTTGAATTCTATACATTTCCTCCATTTTTATATCCCTAATCCATTTATCTAAGAAGATTTTTTCCAATTCTTTCCATGTGGAGTGGAGTCTAGTATCTTCATCAAGGATTCTCCACCACTTATGAGCTCCACCCAAAAAATAAAAAGATGCCCCACAAGGATTTATACCAATCATCATATAATCTTCCTTTACCATTCTCAACCATTCCATGGGACTGATTTCATCTTTATCTTCATCTCCATTAAAGCTAGGTATTGTCATTGATTCTTAATTGAGGTATAACCCCAATCATTGACTTCCAACATCAGTATATTAAGGATAAATGTCTCAAATAGTTATAATCCTTGTTCCAATATAATATTATAGATTTTATCTTTCCAATGGATTTTGAATCATCTCAATCGGACATTCCAATAAAAATTTATGATAGTTTTAAGTCAACATACCTTGGAAACCCTGATTTGGAGTTTGTCCTCCTAGCCGACCTTCCTTATGATGTATCTATGCAATTTCAACCCTTATAAATATGAAATTTTGACCTGTAGTACTGTGAAATGTCTACTTTGCAATTCCATAGGTCTGACCAAAATTGTATGTGCCAAGTGGAAGTTATGGTAACTTCCCTACACCTTGCTGATTTTTTGGCCTTTCCAGGAGAGAGAACTTGTACAACGTTCCCCGTGCACAATAATTACTATAAAATTATGAAAATTATACTAGAAATACCAAAGATTGTCCATTATCCAATGCAACTGGTCTAACTCAATTTGGATACTCTAGAAAGAAGTTATGATCGTTTTACCCGGAACACATGTTTGAAACTAGTCAATAAGACTAGTCAGATAATCTATCTTCTACATAGTGTATCTTCGAAAGTACAATGAAACATAAGTTGAAATTCATACCACATGTAATATGATAAGTCCTATAAATATTCTCCAGGTTTCACCTTCTAAAAATTCTCCAAGAAAAAGTTATATTGAAAAAAAAATGACTATTTTGAGGAGCAAAACCTTATGATTAGTGCTCTGATACCAAATGTAATGAACCAAATGCTTACAAATATCATAAAATAATAGAAGTACACACCATGTATAGAATGTCAATGTGGAGCACAACTCCAATATAGATAATTTACACAGTAACTCCTTAAAGAATAGGGGAACCCCCTCCAAATAACCAAATACCATTCATACTTCACAATTCACTCCCCCAATAATGAATATATGATCTCTTGTATATAGATATTCACACTTGCACATGAGGCCCCTTTATCACTAAGACGACCCTATTACATATGTATTTAGACATTACATGTACATTTAGCCCCCCCTCTTGGGGTCATATCATATACGTTTAGCCATATATATTCCCCCCTTGGGTCATAACATTGGTTCAAGAAGTTTTACTCGTCGAAGAGAAATGATTTCACTGAGAAAATTGGGCCCTTACAACTTTGAAGATGATTTCTTTGAGGATTTTAATTTAACGAAATCCATGGTGGAAGAAATTTACGAGGGTTAAGAGAAGGCCAAGGAGGAAGGTGCATTATAGAAAGTTGAACCAATCAAAGAGGAAGGAGGAGATAATGAAGGTGGTATTTCAAAACCCTCATCACCATCATCCTCATCATCGTCTTTTTATGACAATAGTAAACACTCTTCACATAAAAAGAATCCCTCTAAGAAGTCTGATCATAATCTACCTTTACTAAAATTAGATGTCAAGTTCGAATTGCCGACCTATGATGGATAACTGAATGCCGAGAAATTGGACAACTGGATCAAGCAAATATAGGTATATTGTAGGGTTGAAAAGATCATGGACGACACTGCAAAGATACAATCAACTGCTCTTCGACTAAGTGGCACAACCTTAATATGGTGGGAGAGTAAGACAGAAGTTGATCTTGTTCAAAAGGGTAAAGTAATTTCCTCTTGGGATAAATTTACTAAGTTTATAAGAAAACAATTCTATCCATTAGCTTATACTCAAAGGATGATTGTAGAATGGCAACATCTAAGGCAAGGTAAAGGCCATAATACTCAAGCATATACATAGGAACTCAAAAGGAAGGAATTATACTTAGGAATTCTGGTGTATACTCGCAAAACTCTTCTAAAGTATATTGGTTGCATACACTCATATCTTCAACACACTATTTTAATGTTTAACCCTACTAACATTGATAAAGTATTGGTACAGAGTACTCATCTGGAGGCTAGTAAGGGGAAGCATGTGATTGAAGATACGAAGCCATATAATTTCGAGAAGAAATCGAAAGGAAAATAGAAGAGTAAGAAGTCAGTTTCAATAAAGCAAGCTGAAGAAAGACCTACATGTTCCCACTGTAAAAGAAAGGGGCAAAAGGAAGCACAATGTTGGAAGTTGCATCCAGAATTACGACCGAAGAAGTTCAAGAATAAAGGGAAGCAAAATACTACTACATAAGCTCGACATGATCTAGGATCGGATTCCATGGATGAATGTAAGATCATGGCCATATGAATCAAAGGTATATCTACTATCAATTCTAATTCTTTAGTTCGATCCACCAAATCGGAAAGTGTTACTGATCAAAAGAAAAGAAGAAAGCTTTTCCATGTCAGGGTTATAGTCAAGCATACAAAGGTAGATACTTAATTTGACAATGGATCTCAAGTTAACTTAATATCTGAAGCAATTGTTAAGAAGATGGGTTTGAAGACTACACCTCATAAAAATCCATATCCACTAGGTTGGGTGTGTGAAGATGCTAAGTTGCAAGTGACGAAACAATGTAAGATAAGGTTTGCAATTACAACTAAGTTCTTTGACGAGGTTGAGTTAGATGTTGTGCCTCTTGACATTTGCGCCATTATCTTGGGTAGTCCATATCTATTTTACATGAAAGTTATATTATACCATGAAAAGAATACATACCATCTTATCAAGGACAAGGTTGAATTTATTGTCAAAGCTCATTGTATCAAAACTAATGTTTCTTTAGTGAGCACATGGAAAATGAAAAGACTCGTGAGCGGAAGTAAATATTTTGTTCTGATGATAGTGAAACATAAAGAAGAAGATATAACATACGCTTTATCAGGTTGTGATCCAAATCATAAACATGAATTGGTTAAAATCATATCTAACTATGATGAGTTATTTCAGGAACCTACAGAGTTGCCTCATAAGAGGGAGGTTGAACATGAAATTTATTTGCAACAAGATACTCCTCTTCTGAACATTGGAATGTTTAGGTTACCAGTAATCGAGATTGCAAAAATTAAGAAGCAATTTCAGGATTTGCTTGATAAAGAAATCATTAGATCAAGCTCCTCTCCATGTGGTTATCCTATTGTATTAGTTCCCAAGAAAGATGGCACATGGAGGATGTGTATTGACTTCCGAGCCCTGGACAAGATTACGGTAAAGAACCGTTATCCTCTTCCCAGAATTGATGACTTATTGGATTGATTAAATAATGTTGTGTAAAGGAGACAATAATTCATATAGATCATCAACCATTACAATACTTGTAGTCACAAACCAAGATACAACAGTCATGACATTTCAGATGGATGGGTTTCTTACAACAATTTCATCTAGTAATCAAATATAAGAAAGGTATTCATAATAAGGTTGCAAATATGTTGTCAAGACCAATGATTAATGCATCCACAATACTAAGGTATAATCCTTTAGCTCATGAAATTTATGCTGAACAATATGCTAAGGATGATGATTTTAAAGATATATATGAAGCATTAACTTGTGTCAATCAACAGTCAGATTATTATATGCATGACAATTTGTTATATCAACTTGGAAAACTTTGTATACCTAGGGATGAAAGTATAAATGTAATTAGAGAAACTCATACATCTCTTATTTCTGGTCATTTTGGGATTGGTAAGACAATAGCACAGTTGCAAAGATATTGTTATTGGCCTCGAATGAATGAAACAATTTCAAAGTATATAAAAGGGTGTGTTATGTGTACCACAAGCAATCCTAGCAACAAAAAGTTGGGATTATATACACCACTCCAAATACCTTCTCATCCATGGGAAATTGTCTCCATGGATTTTGTAGGGGGTTTACCGATGTCCATGACAAGTCATGATTATTTCATCGTGGAAAAATTCAGTAAGATGTGCCTTCTAATGTCATGCAAGAAACAGGTCACAACTGAACAAACATCACATATGTTCTTTGCTAATGTTTGGGTTCATTTTGGGATGCCTACATCTATTATATCAGATCAAGACTCTCGCTTTTTGGGAAATTTTAAGTCTCATTTATGGAATCTCATGGACACTAAGTTAAAGAACAACACCGCTTTTCATCCACAGATGGATGGATAGACAAAGGTGGTAAATAGAATAGTTGTACATCTACTTTGAGGATACTTCAACAAGCATCCTAAGTTATGAGATGAGGAGTTGCCTTATGAACACCATGCCTATAATCATGTCATGCATTCTTCTACTCATAAAACTCCTTTTGAAGTAAGGTTGGGGTATTTTCCTAAATAACCTATAGAATTTTATTTTGGAGAAGCAAGTAAAGAAGATGGAAAAGATGATACAAATAAAGCTAAGTGGTTCATTCGAAGGATCCAACAGGTTAATCAAGTAGTACAAGAACAATTAGAAAAGAGCCAAGCCAAGTACAAAGAAAGGCATGGCAAACATCAAGTTGATCATTAGTTCGAAGTCGATGATAAAGTATGGTTACATATCATCAAGGACATAATGAAGGGTGAAGGTAAAATTCTAAGGCCAATCTGATATGGTTCATTCAAGATCTTGGAGAAGATTGGTACTAATGCCTTTTGTTTAGATCTACTAGTCTACATGCAAATATATTCAGTGGTAAATGTTGAGAATTTGAAACTTTATGAGCCTCCTATGATTATGGATGAAGATGGAAGTATTCAGGTTTCGACAATTGATGTTTTTTTTTCCAAAGTATTTAGATGAGCTACAAGAAGATGTTATTCTTGACAGAAGAATCGGGACTTCATAGCGAGGTGATGTGGAATATCTTCGAGTTGGTCTTAAAGGGGTGAAACCAAGCAAAGCAAAGTGGATGGAGATTGAAAGGGTGAGGGAACTTTACCCTCACTTAGTTCTTGAGTAATCAAGACTTTTGGTGGTACAAAAGGCTTCCAATGGGGAGGAATGATCTAGGAGGATCTGGAACGCTCACAAAGGGCCAAGATGATCTAGAACTCTCATAGAGGTTAAGAAGGATTCATAATTTATCACAATTAAATCATCCCAAATGCTCTAAAAAAAACCATCAATGAGTAGAGCTCGACGATATCTTTCCAACGATTCAAAAATCGCCTCAAACATAGTTCACATGCAAAAGTTATGAGTGGTCAAATTTCGGGTCAAACTAGGGGCAAAATGAAACAAATCAACAGGGTCAAGGTGACACATGTCACCACTGCAAGGGTGACACGTGGCATGATTGTACCAAACATACAGGTGGACAAATAATGTGTTGACATGTGGTAGACAATTAGTGATGTGGCATGTTCAGTTCGCAGGTGATGTGACAATTCACATAGTCAAAGTGGACCAATTGTGTATTGACCAGTGACGAAGATAGACCAATGAGAGGTTGCCACATGGAAGCCTCCTATTAGTCATTAATGAGTAAGTTTTGTTAAAATTTTGTTGTAGCCTGAAGGATCGAACCTGGGTCTCCTTCCAACCAAACCAACAACATAACCATCATACCATAGCATTGGTTCTTAACTATATATGAGCGCGCATTTATTTAAAGTTGTTACAGTGCATAATTAGTGGAGGAAAGGGCCGAGGGCCTAGCCCTCGACCCATTGTAATTGGTCATGTGCTATATAATATAACCAATTCCCATATTCCACAGAAGTCGTAAACTATATGCCGCTATATATTAATATATGGTTATAAAAATATGCCATATATCGTTAACCAAAACACTATATATAGTGTGGTCGATGAGGTTTGACCCCGTAACCCACTATATCACATGCCAACAACTTAACCAATGCACCAAAGGTGTGGATTTGTTATAAAAGTCGTCAAATGAACATTTAAGGTGAGCCATGGAATCCAGAGGGTGGTTAAGGGGCCCATGCCCTATTTAATGGCACATGGATCGAGACACAGGACACTCAATTGCAAAGTATGGTCTCGAAGTTCATGTCTGAGGGTAATTAGACTTGAAGACTACATTGTAATGCATGCCACTGGGTTACGACATGGAATTTTATGAACTTTATACTCATTTTTATCAAAACTTTGCAAGGAAGTCGATGGCATACTCTGTTTCCGAGTTTGAACAACACAAAAAAAGGCCATCATAAAACACAAGCATTTGAGCATTAATAAAGAGGTCTCTATTGGAAGCGGACCCACAAACATAACCCAAATTGGGTGAACTCTGTTATCAAACTTGTGTACATGATTTTAATATTGTTGTTCTATTTTCGCTCAAATATTTGCAAGTTGTTTATCATTAAAATGTATTTGGATAGATAAGTATTTCACATGTACATTGAAAACACTCAAACGATCATTTTTATTTCGAAGATCAAGTAGATGTTATTATGTTTTAAAGATTAATAAGCATCTAAGGA
>JASDQU010585778.1:17983-57107 GCA_032191745.1 Picea mariana | reverse complement strand
AAATGTACAGTTTACATTTTACATCTACGAAAATGTACAGTTTACATTTTACAGTTTATATCTACGAAAATGTACAGTTTACATTTTACAGTTTACTTTGTACAGTTTACATTTTATTTTACAAAAATGAAAATCAATTTACATTTGATATCTACAAAACGCAAATGTACAGTTCACAAACGCAAATGAAAATCAATTTACATTTATATCTATGAAAATGTACAATTTACATTTTACAGTTTATATCTACGAAAATGTACAGTTTACATTTTATAGTTTATATCTACGAAAATGTACAGTTTACATTTTACAGTTTATATCTACGAAAATGTACAGTTTACATTTTACAGTTTATATCTACGAAAATGTAGAGTTCACATTTTACAGTTTACATTGTACAATTTACATTTTATTTTACGAAAATGAAAATCAATTTACATTTGATATGTACGAAACGCAAGTGTACAGTTTATATCTATGAAAATGTACAGTTCACAAATGCAAATGAAAATCAATTTACATTTATATCTACGAAAATCTACGAAAATGTATAGTTTATATATATATGAAAATGTACATTTATATCTATATGAAAATCTAGTACAGTTTATGTATATACAGTTTATGAAAATGTACAGTTTATGTATATATGAAAATGTACAGTTTATGTACAGTTTATGAAAATGTACAGTTTATGTACAGTTTATGTATATAACAGTTTATGAAAATGTACAGTTTATGAAAATGTACAATTTATGTACAGTTTATGAAAATGTACAATTTATGTACAGTTTATGAAAATGTACAATTTATGTACAGTTTATGAAAATGTACAGTTTATGTACAGTTTATGAAAATGTACAGTTTATGAAAATTTACAGTTTATGGAAATGTACAGTTTATGTATATATGAAAATGTACAGTTTATGAAAATGTACAGTTTATGTATATATGAAAATTTACATTTATATACGAAAACATTTAAATTTACGAAAACATACGCACGAAAACGCACGAAAACATACGCACGAAAATAAACAAATAAACATATAAACATACGCATACACACGAAAATAAACAAATAAACATACGCATACGCACGAAAATGCAAACAAATAATATATAAATACGAATTCATACCCACGCATACCCACGCATACAAACAAAATACGAAAACGCAATGTTTAAGAGAATGTTTAAGCGAATGTAAAACGCAAACATTCGAAAACACAATGTTTAAGCGAATGTAAAACGCAATGTTTAAGCGAATGTAAAACTAAAACGCAAACATACGAAAACGCAAACATTCGAAAACGCAAACATTCGAAAATGAAAATGCAAACATTCTAAAACGAAAACAAAAACGCAAAACACAAACATTCGAAAATGCAAACGAATTCGAAAACGCAAAACGCAAAACGAAAACGCAAAACGCAAAATGAAAACGCAAACATTTGAAAACGAAAACGCAAACTTTCGAAAACGAAAACGCAAACATTCTAAAATGAAAACGCAAACTACTGTAAATGCGAACATTCGAATTTAAACTATAAACTGTAAATACGAACATTCGAATTTAAACTGTAAACTGTAAAACTGTTCGTAAACTGTAAATACGAACATTCGTAAACTGTAAAACTGCAAAACTGTTCGTAAACTGTAAATACGAACATTCGAATTTAAACTGTAAACTGTAAAACGCAAACATTAAACTGTAAAACGCAAACTGTAAACTGTAAAACGCAAACATTCGAATTCGAAAATGAAAACGCAAACTACTGTAAATACCTCGGCTCCCGCTGCGTCCTCGGCTCCCACTGCGTCCACTGCTCACTCGACGTCCGCTGCTCCCATGACACACAGCCTCACACAACCAAAAAAATTCGAAACGTTTAAACCTGATGTGTGGCGATTATATAGAAAAATCTTTCGGCCGAACAATAGTTCGGCCGAAAACTATGTCGGCCGAAAGATTGTTCGGCCGAAAACCTAACGCTGGAAAAAAAATATCCGGCCGACCAAGTTTTTACACGCAAATCGAGGGCCCCGTAATGGCTCCGTTCGATTTGACGTTTATTTTTTCGGCCGAACAATAGTTCGGCCGAAAATATATTCTTTCGGCCGAAAAATATATTTAGTTCGGCCGCAAATTGGTTTTCCGAAATTTTGGAAACCAGATTGTCACGAAAGTGTAACCCACCTTCGTGATTCCACCCTGTGCAAAGATCATAATAAAATCAGTGGGGCTACAAGTTTCCGCTCTTCATTCCCCTTGGGGGGAGTGGTGTTTTCGGTGGTGGTGTCAATTTTTTGCAAATTTTTAGCTTAGATTAAATTTTCCTTTTGCAAGTAGAACACTAATTGCTAGATTAATTTCATTTCCACAATTTCAATTTGGCAAATAAACCATCCCCTCAGTGGCCTCGAAAGGGGCCTGGTCAGTGTGGATCTAGTAATTAGTCTCACATTTACTTTCTTGTCACAAAAATAAACCATCCCCTTAGCGACTTCGAAAGGGGTTTGGTCAGTGTGGATCTAGTAATTAGTCTCACATTTATTTTCTTGTCATAAAATAAACAAAATTCCCCTCAGCTCTCAGTGTAGTTCCTGACCCTTCCAGTTGTGAGCTTGTCTCGATCTGCTAGGAGTAAGTTCATACACGCTGTGTTGGTCAGTGGTTGATAGTTTAATTAGGAGAACCCCCAAAGTAGTTAACTTAATGTGCAGGAAAATGCCTTGAAGTGACCTGAGAAGTAAGGTGGGCCCTCTTGGGACCTGGCTTCCCACCCATTTTGGACATCCAACACTTTGAGTGAGTTTTACTGGTGAGACCATTGGGTTTCAGTAAAGCTCTCTGCAAGTTTCCAAGCAAAGAGTTAACCTCCAAGGAGGCCCAAACCATTTCATTAACTGAACATTAATTTATCCTAATAAAACACTCGAACTACATTGCCCACAATTCTCTTTAAGGCATTGGTCTCAATTTTCACACTCAACAAAGCCACAGGCTTCATTTTAAGTTTGGTTATATATCTAATTTAAATGAAACTTGCACCTAACAATTTTTTTTCAGTATCCTTTTGATGCAAGTATATGCTCATTTGATTATATATTGTGGTGAATGTTTATTTCATGTTTTATTCAGTTTATGGTTGATGGTTTGAAAGAATAATAAACTCCTAGATTTCAATTTTGTACTTAGCTTAAAAGACTTAGTATATTTGTTAGGGACTACCCCCCTTGACTTCGCTAGGAGTTGGCTTAGATGAAGGAGTTGAGGATTAGGTGACATCACCTTAACTCTCACGTGCCCCCAAGGACACACCGAGTGGATTGAAGATTTCTTCCACGTCTCCCAGGTGTGTATAAGACGTCAACACTTTTGGCGCCATTGCCAGGGATAAATCTTTCTATTCCCGGAAAACGACTTGTTTTTCCTTGTTTTTACTTTTTTTTTATGCTTGTAGTTTATCAGAAATAGACTCAACCATCTGGTGATTCCTCTTAATTCCAATTTAACTAGGTATTCTACAAGGAGGAATTCAGAAGGAATTCTTAACTTCATTCCTAAACCTGAGAAGGTTTATCGAAGGAGGTTAGCTAAAGCCTCTTTTCGTAGAGTACTTAGTCATTTAGGAACTGAGTCCATTTCTGATATCCACTTGCTTTTTGCTAGTAGTAATTTTTTAGAAATGGCCATATATGATCCTTGTGATTTTAGTGCAATAAATAATTATCCACATGCTATTCCTGAAAAGGCCATTGAAAAACTTCCTAGTTTCGAAGGAAATAATGCCATTTCAACTAAGATGCATGTCAAGTCTTTTATGAGATGTATAAATAAATGGTGTGCTGCACATGATTATGAAGATGTAAAAATGAAGTTATTTGTCCTTTCCTTAGAATATGATGCTTCAGACTGGTATGAAGACAAGCCAGATAACACTTTCAAAACCTTTAAAGAACTCATTGATGCCTTTACTAAAAAGTGGGGGGGAAAAAGAGATCACCGTCATCTGTTGGTGGCACTCAACACAATGAAAAAGAATGAAAATGAAACCATGGATGAGTTCAACAAAAGATTCAATGAATTAGTTTCAAGCACACATCAAGACATCAAACCTCCTGAAAGTGCTATCTTGATCTACTACATTGAGGCATTTGGTGGTGAAATGAGGTATCAACTAAGAGATAAGGAACCCACCGTCCTCAAAAGGGCTCAAAAAACCGCTATCAAGATTGACAAAATAATGCAAGCTTCAAGAAAGTCAAACCTTCCAGGATTCACAAGAGGTAGTTTTTCAAAACAATTAGAGTTTAAAGAAAAGTCAACGACCCCAGATAATAAAGATCCATCCTATGACCCTCTAAAGGCCATAACAAAGATGGTAAAAAGAATGGAATCCACTCATGCTACCCAACTTAGTGCTTTGTAGAATAGGTTGATAGCCATGGAGAGGACCCAAAACCAAAATAACAGATTCCAACCGAGGCCTTGTAATGAAAGATGGTGAAAGAAAACCCCTCAACAAGAACAAAGTCCACCTAATCAGTTATAATCTAATAATGTGGTAAATGAGGATATACCACCCTTCTGTAGAGCATGTTAATAATTTCATGAAGAGTCCACTTGCCCAAATTTTTGCCAAATAAATGAACAAGTCCTCCCTCCAATAAACAACTTTGTGGGGCAATCAAGGAACTTTGACCACATAAATAATTTTGGAAAAACTCATCCTTTGTCAATGGATCACTGGCTTAAAATGCAAGAAAGGTGTGAGGAATCAAGGGAAGTGGTTGAAGAGTATGATAATGTTACAAAGTTGTATGGACACAAACCCATAGATGAACAAATCCTAGAGATGGCCAGGCATAAAGGAATAGTCTACAAGAGAAAAGGGAGAGAGGATGCAAGCAAGTCTCAAGAAAACTTTCCCAAGGTAACTAATCCTATTCCAATTACTGATCTATCTATTGATTTAGGTATTTGGATTTCGAATGCTAAAATTTTTGTTCCAGTATCAGAACTTCTGAAAATTCCTTCACAAAAGGAAAAGTTACTCAAAGCAATAAATATTCTTGATAGTAAAAAGGTTGAAAAAAGTCAAGAGGTTGTTAAGATTCAGGAAAAGGAAAATGAAAAACACAGAGATCCACCAGTGGTTTTGACCAGTAGAGATAGAACCAAGGAAGAGAATCCCCCTTTCTTTGTGTCTCTAGAAATAAATGATCAGTGGTTGCACAATTTCATGTATGATTCAGGAGCTTCATCCAACATCATTACTAAAGGAATTATGCAAAGGCTAGGGCTTAAGGTTACAAGAACTTATCAAAAAATATGTGCCATGGATTCCAGGGAAATTGAAACCCATGGGATTATCATAGATATGCCAGTTAAGCTAACTTTCCACCCAGAATTCATTTTTAAGATGGATGTGCTTGTGATTGATGTACCAAGTGCTTGGGGTATGATTCTTTCAAGAAAATGGGGAGCTCACATGGGTGGTTTCCTAAACATGGATTTTTCTTTTGCAACTATCCCATATCCTCCTCCATCAACCGAAAATTTCAGGCTGTTTAGAGAAAAGGAAAGAAAGTACCATATAGAATATCCTAAGGAACAGTTCAATGAATTCTTATGCCAAACATATGATATGGGGAACTTCTCGATTTTTTCAAACTTCCTAGAACCAACTGAAGAAAAATTTAAAGATGAAAAAGCAAGTAATAAGGCTTGGAAGATGAACTTTGATGGTGCACATTCAAGGTCAGGAAAAGGGGCTAGAATTGTCCTAGTCTCACCAACAGGAAAGTCTTACAACTTTGCTTTTAGATTAGAGTTTGATGCAAAAAATAATGTGGCTGAGTATGAAGCACTTCTACTTGGCCTAGAAATTGCAAAAGACACGGGGATAAAAATAATAAATGTCAAGGGTGACTCAGACTTAGTCATCCTCCAGGTTAAAAATAAATTTGCATGCAAAAGTGAAAGATTGAAAAGATACAGAAATGCAATTTGAGCTACCATAGAAATGTTTGATGCTATGGATATCATTTCAGTACCTAGGGATCAGTATAGTCTGGCTGACAGTTTGGCAGTTGCAACTTCAACCCTCCAACCTTCAGAAGATTTAATCAAAGGAGAAGGAAAATTAGAAATAATCTTTAGACCTTCAATACCAGATAATGTTGATCATTGACAAGTATTCATAGATGACAAACAAATCCTAATATTTATTCATAATGTCCAAGAATTCTCAGATTTCAATGTCAGTTATAAAGAAGAAGGAAAAGATTATCCTGAGGAGGATGACTCAGTAAGAAATCCATCCCCTAGAGGAATAACTTCTCTAGAAAAGATCTTTGACAGGCATGACATGCACAAGAAGAAAAAGGAAGCTATAAAACCTAGCAGCTATATAGAAATAAACATTGGGACAAAAGAAGTCCCAAGACTCATAAAAATCGGAAATGGTACTTTAGAAAAAGAAAGAAAACAATTAATAAGTCTGGTAAATGAGTATAGGGATGTATTTTCTATTACATATGATGAACTCAAAGCTTATAAATATGATGTATTTCAACATACAATCCCACTCAAAGAAGACACAAAACCTTTCCAGCAGAAACTTAGGTGAATAAATCCTAAGTTGGCACCTTTGATTCAGGCAGAACTAAAAAAAATGTTGGATGATGGTATCATTGCACCAACAAGACACTTTGCATGGTGTTCTAACTTGGTGGTAGTTAGAAAGAAAAATGGGGGAATAAGACTATGTATAGATTTTATAAATCTAAATCTTGCATGCATTAAGGATAACTACCCCTTACCCAATATGGAAACTCTTTTGCAAAGAGTTACTGGGTCGAAAATAATGTCCATGTTAAATGGTTTCTCTGGATACAATCAAGTATTGGTGAGGAAAGAGGACCAAAATAAGACAACTTTCACCACACCATGGGGTACCTTTGAGTACCTTAGAATGCCTTTTGGATTGTTAAATGCAGGGGTCACTTTTCAAAGAGCCATGGATTTTTCATTTCATGAATTGATGGGCAAGATCATCGAAATATACCAAGATGATTTGATAGTGTTCTCAAAAGAAAGAGATGATCATATAAGTCATCTCAGACAAGTGTTTGAAAGATGTCGAAAATATGGAATCTTCTTAAATCCGGCCAAGTCAATCTTAGGAGTCGATGAAGAAAAATTGTCGGGTCACATCATAACGAAAGATGGGGTAAAAATGGACCTAGAAAGGGTACAAGCCATACAATAGGTCCCTTTACCCCAAACCAAGAAAGCCTTACAATTCTTCCTTGGTCAAATTAACTTTGTAAGAAGGTTCATCCCAAATTTGGCCGAAACTTTAAAACCTATCCAAAGACTACTAAAGAAAGATGTCAAGTTTGAGTGGACAGAAGAAGGAAGACGAGATTTCAAGAGTATTAAGGATGCAATTGGTAAATCTTCTGTACTAATTAGTCCAAACTATGCTAAATATTTTCAAATCTTCTCCTTTGCTTCTGAGGATACTATAGCAGGAGTTTTGCTCCAAAAGAATGATGATGGTCAAGAGCAACCCATTGCTTTCATGAGCAAGGAATTGTGAAACTCAGAACTTAATTACACAACTATGGAAAAGAAAGAATATGATTTGGTCAAGTCCCTTAAACATTTTCGAGTGTACATAGGATATTCAAAAGTTGTGGGGTATGTACCTCACCCAACAGTAAAAGATATCCTTGGACAACAAGACTGTTTTGGGGTCAGGGGAAAGTGGGTTTCTAAAATAAAAGAGTATGACTTAGAGATAAAACCCACAAAGTTAATCAAAGGTCAAGGATTAGCTCAAATGCTAACCATAGGTAATGAACAAGCTTTGGACCTAGTCTGTCAAAACAGTCAACATAGGCCAGCTTTATCTCCAGAACTACAAAGGTTAGAACAACACGAATGGTATGCTGATATCATTTTCTTCCTTTCTAATCTCACATGCCCCAGTCACTTAATTGGTCATAAAAGAAGAGCATTGATATTGAATGCAACTAAGTATTGTATTATTCAGGATGGATTGGGGTGGAGGAACCTGGATGGGGTAATACTTAGATGTGTTGATGAGCTTGAGTCTAAAAGACTCTTGGTTGACTTTCATTCAGGATTTTGTGGTGGGAATTTTGCAGCCAAAACCACAACCCACAAGATCCTCAGAGCGGGTTACTACTGGCCTACTATATTTTCAGATGTGCACAAAATGGTCAGGGGTTGTCAGCAGTGTCAGTTATTTACTGGGAAGCAGAAGCTAGCAGCCTTGCCGTTACAACCAGTAGTGGTGGAAGCCCCTTTTCAGCAATGGGGGCTTGATTTCATTGGTTAGTTTAAAGATAATTCAAGTAATGTCTATACTTGGATAATCACAACAACTGATTATTTCACTAAGTGAGTAGAAGCTATACCCACCAAGTCGACAACCGATAAAGTGGTCATGGACTTTCTTAAAGACAGAATTATCACTAGATTTGGGGTGCCAGCGAAAATAACCACTGATAATGCCAAAGCCTTCAGCTCAACAGAACTATCCTCATTCTGTTTCAAATATGGCATTATATTATATCACTCGTCAAATTAGTATCCCCAAGGCAATGGCCTTGTTGAATCTAGTAACAAGAACTTAATGACAATTCTCAAGAAAACCGTTGGGGATAACAAAAAATCATGGGATAATAAGATCAAGTTTGCACTTTGTGCTGACAGGATAAAAAAAAAGAGTTCAACAAGAAAGAGTCCCTTTGAGTTGGTTTACGGCCTCGATGTTACTTTGTCAGTACACCTCAAACTTCTAGTGTATCAATTTGTCCAGAAGTATGGCTTGGATGAAGATTTTCATCAAAACAGGATTGATCAAATAATTGAGTTAGATGAAAATAGAGGGAAAGCCCTTGATCAAAGAATAAAAAATCAAGAAAAGATAAAAAGAACCTTTGATAAATCTTCAAGACAAGGGGATTTCCAAACAGGTGATACAGTCCTCTTATGGGACAAATGGAGAGAGAAACCAGGAAGTCACGGCAAGTTCGACAGTTTATGGGCAGGGCCTTATATTATCCTGGATGTAGCTAGAAAGAACTCTTTTGTCCTGAGCAGATTGGACAGTAAGAAGTTGCCACTACCAGTAAATGGTCAACTTCTCAAGCTCTTCTTCAACGAAGTCATCTGATGTCCATGGTACATCTATTGTATCATATTCTCTAAACCCTATCCTCTGTACTTTAAATTCATTTATTTCCTGTACATAGTTTATTTTTGTAGAATATTGTACATAGTTTAAATTTTATTGTACATAGTTTATTTTTGTAAAATATTTGTATATACATGTACGTTATTTCTACAGCCCATGTTTAATGTTGGATTTCATATATGAACATGTATTGACAAAAAATTTTGATGGATGCAAGTCATATGATTCTGGATTCTCATACGCTTTCCTTTAAAGAATAAAAGATCAAGAACATGTCCCCATATGGATCCAGTGTTATCCATCAAATTTGCACTGAGATGGAGTCCCAGCGAGCCACCAAAGTTTGAACATCACTTGTTAAAAATTCAGAGTTCAGAAGTTCAGCCGGTCATAAAGACCACCCTGCTACTCTATGTTTTCCATAAAAAATTGTAATAAGAGGTGTTTGCATGATGAACTTGTAAAAAGTCTTAGCCACCTTAAGTCCTAAGCGTGAGTTATACTCTGGAGTGTTTTTTCACTTACTAATTATATTTTGTCGTTTTCAGGCGATTTATAATTTATGAGTTTTTTCACTCAATCCCTCAACAGCTGGAGTATATGCTCATAGTTAGGCTTGAGAATGGATATAAGCCTAGTGTCTAATGTATATTACCATAATAAACATCCTCCTAGAGTCTTATGAAAATGTATTAAGTCCCCCATAGGATTTTTTAATTTTTTCAGTTAATTAAAAAATTGTCAGAATTCGACAATTTTTAATTAAAAAATAAAGATACATTAAAAAAGTGGTATTTGGGCACCAAATAGGACATGGAAATGCTCAGTTTTGGACCTAAAGCACCCATGTTACCTAAGTACCCATTTATTTGAGTAAAATTAGTGATTTTAATCACTTAAAATTGATTTTACTCTCAAAAACCCAAAAAGGTCATTTTAATTCAATAAAAATCAGCCAAGGCAAAAATAAAAAGATATGTGGGGACAAGATTGAAGACAAAATAAAGGCACAAATTCAAAGAGATAGTCAAGGGGAACAAGATCAATTTGATTGGCAAGTCATTGAGTTTTGATTTTAGAAGATTTTGGCACATGTGTATTAGGAGGTGCGCCCCTCTTGGAGAGGTGGCGCACCCTTGAGGTGGCAGCCAACACTCTTGAGAGGTGGCGCACCCTCCTCCCACATTGAATTTGGTTTGACAAGTGTTTTGAGTGTGGGAGAGGTGGAAGCCCTCATCCCACACTTGGCAGCTGTTGGAGCCGCCCTTAATTTATTATAACCCTTCACAATTTTCAGTCTTTGACACTTGAAATCTAAAGATGACCTTTTGTTTTTCCTTCCCCCCTGAAACTTTGAAAAAATCCTACAACCTCGGCGAATAAGAAAAATGCTTTTTATCCCCTTAAAACAACTCCACTTTTGTAATAACATTCGATCTTTTTTGCCTCATTTTGGGATCTCGCGAGTTGGATACTTTAATCCTTGAATTCACACGTCCCGAGTCACGAAACGGCGAACTCATGTTAAGTTTTCACTCAAGACAATAACCAGGGTAAAGTCTTTTAACTCTGTGATTACACGACGTCGGGGTTTCGTGCCTCGGCGTTCGTCAAACCCAAATTTTCTTTTTCACAGTCCCGAGAGCCGAGAACCCGAGGTACTTGTGAGTTAACCCTGGTCAAAGATTAAAAGGCAAAAAACTAACTATGGTTAAAATGGTTCTCGGCGCTTCGCCACTCGACGTTATCTTTTCGAAAATCATAGTGTCTAAAATTCCGACTCACGAAACCGCGATGTGATTATAGTATGATTAATTAATCACCTAATCCAAGTTTTTCTTAATCTTAATCAAGTCTTAATTATCGCTATCTCGCAGTTTCGTGACTCGACATACTAATCTCCCAAAATTCTATCTTTGAAGTTCCGAGTCGCAATACGGTGAGTAAAACGAGTATGAAATAAATCATGCCTTAAATCACGCTTATCTTTAATTAAGCCAAAATCAATACTCGTAGTCTCGCGAGTTGAAGACTCAAAATATTGAAAGAAAATTCACGATGTTGCGAAAAGATGAGAAATTTTTAACGTTGCCAGGTTTGAATATTTTAAAATGAATCAAGGTATGTCCCGTGCATCGAGGCTTGCACATTTCCCGAGGTAAATTTTTTCTTTCCATACTCCGACTGACTGTCAAACTGCCAAACATTTATGATATTAATGAAGAATTAGGGTGAATCTACGAATAAATAAGATCGGATTTTACGCAATAAATTTATTTTTAATTTCGATTTGACAGACTTATTTTGAAGTGTACATAATTTTCAAATATATACGGGAAACTCATTTTATTATAATGAAAACATTTTTCATAAGCACGCAGAGCTCGTCATTTTTCGAGTGAACTAATTTATGCATGTATACGCAGGTTTATCGCAGAAGAGCGAAAATGCAAGCTTCAGCTATGGCTCCACGGAAAGCACCAAAGGCTAACATCGAGGATGCAGGGCAAGGTACAGATACTGTCTCCGAAACTTCATCTTGGAGTGGCGGGTCGGTTCGTAACTGGTCGTTTGTTTCAGATATCCTACAAACCGAGTTGGTAAATTATTCAGACTCAGATGACAATGAAAAAGACGATTTGAACACTAAATACAATATTGTCGTTCAATCGGGAATGCACAAGGTGGCAGCCAGACCACGGTTGCTCCCCTATTATGATATGATCCGATGGGAATTGGATCATATAGACTTACCAACCAGAACTATTATAAATGACCAGCGGGTCACGGTCGGTACTTTTAGACTGGAGCATATCCAAAGCATGTATAAACTCCCGACAACATCAGAATACACATATGGTGTTGATTTCCTGGAGAGTTTCAAACATAAGGAGTGCATTAAATATGACAAAACCATGCCCAGTTTGATTAAAGATTGGGTTTCGCACAGCGCGAAGTTCAGAGCAAATGACAAGGGCATATATTCTATCGATTCTTTGGAGCCACAATATAAATATGTGGCCATGATGACATGTTGGCTTTTTGGGAGAGAAGACACCTCACATTTCTACATCGCGTNTTGCTCATTTAATTGGGCAAAGATGCTCTCAGACAGCTTGTTCAACCGGGTCGCTGAGTATCGGGAGCAGAAGGCAAACGTGAGACCATCCTCATTTTTCATGTCTGTGTATATCATGGACGCGGTATGTTCCATGACTCCATTCCCTTTGATGAATTGGGCTTGGAATCCAACCCATGAAAAAGCTGTACATGAGTATCACGACAAGCTATGGGAGGATAAAGCGGACAAATTTATTTACGAAATTTTCAACTAGGTGATGGTGCCCCTGCACATTGCCATTTTTGGTCTTTCGCCACCTTGGATCTCGGACAGTATTGCTGCAAATATGAGTGGTATAGCAGACTGGTACGTAGAAATAAAGTTTTCCTATTTTAGAGTCTTCGGAGCTACTGTTCCCCCGCTTGCACTGCCACTGTTCATCCCCGACAAGCTGGCTTGTCGCGAGATTGCCCGACAAACAGTGATTGGCGGGGTGAGTAAAGAGCTCAAAGCATCTCCAAAGAAGGTATGGCCATTTTTCACTGTTCGGCTAAATTATTATTCTTTATTAGATTTTGGGCATGCTATAGCTGAGGCTGCAGCCTTGGAAGACCTGAGTTTGGTCTCCATTGAATATAAAAAACATGATCCTCAGAAAATTGTAAGTAACCATTTAGCAAATTGTGGGCTGAAGAGGTTTGAACACGAGTTTTCACCCTCGGATGACATTTTTCGAGGGGCGAGATCTTATGGGGAAGTGCTAGTTCGGATCCGATCTTTAGCACCTGAAGACATGGCCTCTGTATTAAAATTTCAGGAAAACAGACGAAAGTGTCTTCCTGCTGTGTTGGGAGGTTCGGGTGTTTCTGAGACAGAACAGAGGGACGCGGCAGGATCCAGAGATGTTACTCCTGACTCGGGAAAACAACAGGACAAGGAGTAACCAACAAGTAATCCCGAAAAAAAAGAGAAGACTCCAGACCCTCTAAGCAAATAGAGTTCGGAGGCTGAGGGAAAAACTCCAGACCCACCGAGGAAGAAAATATCAGTGACTGAAAAAGAAACTCCAAATACTCCAAAGGAGCAGAACCCTGTCGATACTCCAAAGGAATCGAGAAAGCAAATAGGAAAACCCATGACCTCGGTCACACCCTTGCAGTCGGCACAGGGAAATGTTAGCGAGGGATGGATATTTGATGAAGAATTGAGGCCTATAAGAGTAGAGAAACTCCCTCCTAATGAGTTCTTTTTTGATAAAAAGAGAAAAGTTGTAGTGAAACAAGAGTTTTATCAAGAGGGAGAGTCCACTGCTAAGAAATACAAAATCATGACAGATGGCAAGAACAAGAAAAGTGACCAGCTCGCCACTGAAATCGCTGGAACACTGGGGGCATACGCTTCGGTGAATCAATTCTCGGTTGGGCAAATGAATAACCAACTTAAAAGAAAAAATCACCTCATCAGGACCCTTGAGGCCAGATTGGCTACAGCCACAGAGAATGCTAAAGGCCAGGCCAACATGGAGATGGAACAGGCTAGATTGGCTGATAAAAATGAAATAGAAACGCTCAAAGTCAAGCTGGAGCAAGCACACCTAGTGATCCAAGATGTTCGGATACAGGCGGGGCAGTAGAGGAATATGATCACAGAGATGCAAGCTCAGTTAGAGGTCGCTGAAAGCAGGGTGATCGACGTCGAGGGGTTTAAATCATGAGCGATCGATATTCGGAGCAGGATCACTTCTGTACAATAGAGTCTGCTAGACAAAGTGGGAGTAATTTGAGAAGATCGCCTGTTGATGCATCGGATTTCCGAGAATCTGATTGTCAGAGAAAGGAACGCAGAAGTTGCTCGGGTCACCTTTCAAGAGGCAGTGATAGCTACTAACAACAGATTTCTGGCAGGTTCTCCCAGACTCACCATCGCTGAACAAACTAGAGGTAACATTCTGTTAAAGGATTGGGAACATAATATTACCTTAAGCAAGGAACATGCCCAAAAAGTAACCAATTCATTAGAAGAAGCCTTCAATGCTATAGATGGTGAGCATTTAGGTATGGAGAGTGGAGGTGATTCAGAAACGTTAAGGCAAATGAATGTAGATCATATTTCCCTCGATCTGAAAGAGAAGAATGAGAGAAATTCAGAGGATATCTCTAAGATGGACAGGGTGGACTTGGCTCAAGTTGACAAACACTTAATTCAACCTAGCGCACAACTAAGTTCCCTTGACATCGTTGATGCACAAATGGGAGATAAGCTGCCGTAGTTAGCCTGAGCATGCTATTTCGCCGAGGCTAGCTGTCAAGCAGAACCTTCGCAGCTTGTGTCCCGGTTTGTGGAAAAATGTATCATGTGCACTGAATTCGCACAAAGACAAGCGCCTGGCGCCATTTGAAAATAGAGTAAGAGAAAAGAGAGTGATTTTTCTCTTTTCGGTTGTAACTGAATTGATGAAACCATTGAGTTTCTAAACTGATCTACCAAGTTGTATAAATATACCACAAAAAGAAGAATAAAAGGCTGGACCTTTTTGGTGTCAATTGTAATAGAGTTTTGCATTTGAAGAAGTTAATATATAAGCAATTTGGAGATTCGTGATTCCATCCAGACTGTGTTATCAAGTTTGTTTCTTAGTTATTTCATGTTTCATTTCATTCCATTCGTTCATAATTGATGTGCTTTGTTATGCTTTAGTACGACCACTACTATAACAAAGGAATTATGGTTTTCTGTAATTGTTTATTGTCTTTCCTCTACACCAGCTATCAGCGGGTGTAAGACCAATTTGCACTTTCAGAATTCTACGTTTATTCTTCGCTATGTCAATTATTTTCTTACTAATTTCCTCCTATGTTTATATGTGAGTTTTCTCTTTGACAGGAATCTTGCGCTATATACAACTAAATGTATTTCTCCCATCTCACACTTTTATATTAAGATATAATACAGTTACGGGAAAGAGCCTTCAAATCGCATTTCTATTTTGTTTTGAAAACGTAAAATTCTCTTTTATTCGACTCAATCAAGACAACATTTAATAAATCTTTGATCCCTTCACATTCTTAATTTTCCTCCATGACTGTCCCTGCAGCGACACAACCTAATATCGAACCCGGACTATCTAACCAAACACATATCACGTTAAATCTTTTTGACATAATCCTTAAAACTGCAAACAACCGGGATGAACTTGAGCGTTCGTGGGAAGCCATTGAACAAGATATAACTGCTCAGGAGCAGTTGGAAGCTAGACGACAAGAACGTAGAAATCTACCCTAATTTCCCTTACCAAAGGTGACATTACTCTCATATCCATTTTTCACATACTTTCGGATGCCTTGACACTATACTTTAAGCCTTGGTACAGACTGAGGAACAACAACAGTCTTTTTCCTTCACATGGTGTTCCCTCCTCAAAGATGCCATGCGCCCCCCTCATTGGGAACTCCACCCATTGTGGTATAAATAAGAGGTCTCTCTCCCATTCTTGGTTAGCTTGGAGCTTTGAGAGAATAACTTGCTGCAAACTCTATCATTGTAATATTTTCTTATGCTAATGGAATAAAGACTTTGGAGGTCAAGATCTATGGTGGTGTGGCTCTTGTATTGGTGAATGTGGTTCACATGAGGTGATTTTGTTTCATGCATTGCTTTATAGCTTGTTAGTATTGTCCAATTTATAGGAATATTGTTATTCAAATTGGATAGAGTTGGTTATATCTTATATCTCAATTCTATTGGGCATTTACATTCAAGATTTGATGTGCATGTGAAGTTTATGTTAAAACTAATATGCCATCTTGAGTCTTTTGTGTAGGTAACACTTTATTTAACAAGTTCATTGCAAAGGGTTTTGTGAATTAAACAGGATCATCTCATCTAGAAAAAGTGAAGGAGCTTGCTTGCATCTTTCATTATTCAAGAAGTTGGACAACCTTCCCATATTTGTTTAGCCATCAAAGTGACTCCATTGCTCAAGGGATCCAAACACTTCAAGTCCTCTCTTTCTCCTCTCTCAAAATCTCTTAAAAATTTTCCGGTTACTTGGTTACTTTCATGCAAAGAAGAAATATGTTATTAAAGTTCATAATTTGCTTTGCATAATTACTTGCTTAGATCTACTAAGTGCTTAAGTTCTATATCTCAAAAAAGGGTAGATTTGGCAAAGTATTCGAAGCAATTTTAGCTAATTTCAATTTTCATTTAAAGGGATGAAATTGTTTTGCTTCAAAGGTATTTAAAGGTTCATATTTGGAAATCTAAGTGCTCTGATATTTCTGTTTTAGAACAGCCGCAAAAGACCCTAAGAAAACTAGCTTTCTAGCTTGAGTTCCTTAGTTCCTTTTTGACGAATTTTGTAGAATTTAACTTAGAAACTTTTTGTGGATTTTACTCATAACCCAAGACACTTCCAAAGTGTTTTTGGGCATCTTTTATCATCCTTTGTTCGCTATTTTATGCAGGTTGACGAACAGATAGGAGGAAACTCTGTCCGTTTTGGGCGGATTAGGAGCATCCGGGACCCCCGGGAGCACCAATTTTACTTCATAACTCTTTGTAAAGCATTGCAAAGGCTTGTGACCCCCCTAATGAGTGGTCACAAGTCGCTTCCATAAGCATTGTGCAAAGATCATAATAAAATCAGTGGGGCTACAAGTTCCCGCTCTTCATTCCCTCTGGGGGGGTGCGGTGTTTTCGGTGATGGTGTCAAGTTTTTGCAAATTTTTAGCTTAGACTAAATTTTCCTTTTGCAAGTAGAACACTAATTGCTAGATTAATTTCATTTATGAAATTTTAATTTGGCAAATAAACCATCCCCTCAATGACCTTGAAAGGGGCCTGGTCAGTGTGGATCTAGTAATTAGTCTCACATTTACTTTCTTGTCACAAAAATAAACCATCCCCTTAGCGACCTTGAAAGGGGCCTGGTTAGTGCGGATCTAGTAATTACTCTCACATTTATTTTCTTGTCATAAAATAAACAAAATTCCCCTCAGCTCTCAGTGCGGTTCTTGACCCTTCCAGTTGCGAGCTTGACTCGATCTGCTGGGAGTAAGTTCATACATGCTGTGCTGGTCAGTGTTTGATAGTTTAATTAGGACAACCCCCAAAGTAGTTAATTTAATGTGTGGGAAAATGCCTTGAAGTGACCTGAGAAGTAAGGCAGGCCCTCTCGGGACTTGGCTTCCCAGCCATTTTGTACATCCAACACTTTGAGTGAGTTTTACTAGTGAGACCATTGGGTTTCAATAAAGCTCTCCGCAAGTTTCCAAGCAAAGAGTTAACCTCCAAGGAGGCCCAAACCATTTCATTAACTGAACAGTAATTTATCCTAATAAAACACTCGAACTACATTGCCCACGATTCTCTTTAAGGCACTGGTCTCAATTTTCACACTCAGCAAAGCCACATGCTTCATTTCAAGTTTGGTTATATATCTAATTTAAATGAAACTTGCACCTAACAATTGTTTCTCAGTATCCTTTTGATACAAGTATATGCTCATTTGATTATATATCTTGGTGAATGTTTATTTCATGTTTTATTCAGTTTATGGTTGATGGTTTGAAAGAATAATAAACTCCTAGATTTCAATTTTGTACTTAACTTAAAAGCCTTAGTATATTTGTTAGGGACTACCTCCCTTGGCTTCACTAGGAGTTGGCCTAGACAGAGGAGTTGAGGATTAGGTGATAGCACCTTAACTCTCACTTTCCCCCAAGGAGACACTGAGTGGATTGAAGATTTCTTCCACGTCTCCCAGGTGTGTATAAGGCGGCAACAATCATGACCACAATGAAGACAACAACGACCACGAACATCACCATGACGACCAATGACCACAACCACAATGATGATCACGACAACCACGGGCATCACCATGACAACCATAATGACTATGAGAACCATGATGATGACCACAATGTACATGATGACCACGAAAACAACTACCACTACCATGACCACCATGACAACAATAACTACTACAACCACAACAACGATAACCATGACATCAACTACCACCACCGTCATCATAAGACTACTTAAGACTAGCATAACCACATTTAAATAAAAATGATTGATATAGACCTATCGACGTCTTTAGTTTTAAAAGACAAAAAAAACATTGATAAATGTATCTCACTTTTAATTCAATATAATTTTGGTAGTAAATACATTTATTTAACATTAAATATAAATAATCAAAATCTATTAAATTTATTACTTTATTAATTTTGATACTTTTCTAATTAATTCAATTTTATTAATTATTCAATTTTAGAAATTTATTGAATTTTATTACATATTTAACTTTAAAATGTAGTTTATTAAAAATTAAACTTTAATAATATATTAAATTTTATCGTTAAACTTCTTATTATTATTAGTTATTTAATTGGAATATCCAAAGTTTGTAAATATGTTTTATTTCAAATATAGCATTTTAGTTTTCAAGTTTTTAGTATCGTAATTATTCTTGAAAATTTTGAAAAAAATATGATAATAATGATCACTAACACTTTTGATTTCATTATATTAGAGTATAAAATAATATAAAAACCAAAAAAATAATAAATTCGAAAATATGATAATAAAAAATAATCAATTTTATTTTATTGATTAAATACCATATTATATAAAATCATACAATCACATTATTAAAAATAAATAGTTGTATATATGATTAGTCATTTCTAATGCATAAATTATAAAAATAAAATACACACAAATGAACATTGAGAATCAGAGAAAACTGATATAAAATTGAGTAAAAACATAAAAGAGAAAATGTGAAACTCTCTCAAATCCATTGATCAAATACATTAATACTATTATATAAGACTTTTCAACCATTCTTAATAAGTACTTATACACGTTAACGTTCATTATCGACAAATTGAATTATCACTTCATGCAAACACCTCTGCAGGATTTGGAATATTCTTGAGAAAGAAAAAAGAAAACAGTAACATATTATAACTCAAATAACGTGCATGCATTTTACTAAAACATGTGAAGAATTTTCTGTTCTTTTGGCATAGGTATTTGTTGGACAAGCGTGCGTTTGTGAATAGGGTTAGGGTTTGGGAGGAGATAATTTTTATTCTTAAGAAAAAAATCGCACCATGTTCATCTAGTTACCAATTTCATGTTTTATGTGCGGCTATCATATAGAATAATATAATCATACTAGCTATGAGAAGTTTTTTTTTGGAAACAAACTGTAATACATGGAAAATATATGTTGTAACAATTATTACAACTTGTCTGCATACAAAGTTTTTAAAGATGTGAAATTTCTTTGTTTCACCCATGATCATCTTTACAAGTATCTTTAAATCATTGCATTTACATGGAAAATACATGAAGTTGTAACAATTATTAAAGATGTGAAATTTCTTTGTTTCACCCATGATCATATTTAGAAGTATCTTTAAATCATTGCATTTGAATTTTTGGATTTGATCAGTTCATCTCTTATTTATGTGCTTTCTTCTGCACTTGTTTCCTTCAAGGATTTGCAATTATCTGTCCTGGTCATGGATGAGATGTAAATTTCATGGAGCTTAATCATCAAGGTTGTTAGTTTTATATGATTCTTAATCTTTCAAGGTTGAAAAAGTATATATTATATGTAACATATACCTTTTCAACATATGTTATATGTAACATAAGTTATATATATAAATTTGTTGGCCCTTGACCAAGTTTTGAGGATTCTTGGTCATGTTTGACCTATTTTTGGGACTTCGACATGCTGTCGAAGGCAGAGCACAAGACGAAGTGGAGATTGTGGGATCTCAGCCCATTTTTAGGGCTTTTTGAGTTTTGGACTTATGTAACATGTATGGGAATGTCGGCCCATGGGTTTACCCATGCTTAGGCCTATTTTGTATGTATAAATAGATGTTAAGGCGATGTAGTGAGTATGAATGGCTAAGTGCCCTTTGATTAGATAGGTTGTAGTCCAATCTATGTGATTGACAATGCTAAGTGCTACGTGGAGATTGCTTTTGTGCATACTATGTGAGACTTGCAGAGCTAAGTGCAAGTCATTGTAAGAAACTGTGGAAGGTTGCGTGTTTAGATCTACTCGGGGAAGGAGGATCTAGTGAGGTGCTCAAATGTCCTATTCTCTACGAAGTAGGGCTTTTGAGGCTCTGTGCATGTAACTGATTGAAGAAACTAATAAAGAAGACAAAGAGTTGGTGGACGTAGCCTCAGGATAGGGGTGAACCACGTGCATGTTGTGTTGCTCTGCTTTGTGTGATGTGTTGATGTGTTTATATGTTAATGTGCTTAGTGCTTCGATATATATGAATGGTAGATAGATATGTTAATGTTATGTGCTTAATAATATGGACTTGACCTATGTAGATATGCTTAGTTCTTAAATACCTTAGATCTGAATGAATACTGTGATATTCTACAATTAGGGTTTAACTGTGTTGTAACTAAGATTGGATATTGGTGAATGTTAACTGTTGAGTGCTCTGTTAAGTTTAGAATCACAGATCTATGTCCCAACTAAGGTTGCAAACACTTAAGTCCTGCAACCACCCCTGCCTCTACCTCGGGTGAGACTTCATCTTCTTCGTAGGTGTTGCCAAAAGGGTCAGTAGTTAGGGTTTTGTTGGTGCATTGTTATAGCATTGAACCTTGGGTCTGCCCCTATGACAACAAATGGTTCCGTTGACGAAACTTGAAACTGTGATTGATGAGAACTGAGGAAGAAGAAGTTGTGTGCAAAGATTTGACCTGAAACTGTGATCACTAGGAACTGAGGAAAAATGAGCTTTGTACGAAGATCTGAACTGAAAAAGAGAAAATCTTTGTATGTATATATGATGCCTTAGTGCGTAGTATTATACTTGATCTGTGAATCTCTGTGCCAAGAAGAATGGTCAGATCTGAAGAAAAGAGGTAAAACTTGCAAGCTTTTTTCTCTGATAAAGGTAAGAATAGTGAAAATTTTTAGATCTGAAAGCTTTGTGCTCTGTAGAAGTAAGATAAGTGGAAAATTTTTGTTTCTAGAGTATGGATCTAGGTATGTTTGATAAGATTTGTCCTAGCTTGAAAACTAGGGTACAACTAGAAGAAAGAAGATTTGATATGAGTAGATCTGATAGAACTAATGAGAGATATGTTATACCTATGCATATAGAGAATGTTTGGACTAACAATTGGATGCAGGACCCTAAAAAAAATTTGTGGTAGGTTAGCTACCATGATTTTAGCGCGCAGTACAAGAGGGGTTGGAGATCATTTAAGATAAAGAGAGGATTAACCCTTTGTTATAGTTGTAGAAAAACAAGACATCTTGCTAAGGAATGCCCTAGAAGAAGACCTAGTTGCCTCTGTTGCAAAGCTATGGACCATGAAGTATTGGATTTCCCTAGAATGATTGCTAAGGTTAAAAGGATGAATATGAGATAAGAATACCATGAGAAAGGTAAAGCAACTGATACTAGGGAAGAACCTCTGAAAGAATCAGGGAAAGTATTGCTACAGATGAAAGAAACCCTGAATGATCACCGAGATATCAGCTTATCAGAGATCTTTAAAGAAAAATAGTGCATTGAAACAAGAATAGGAGACTTCGACATTAACTATGTTCTGGATGAGGAAACACAGGTGAATATCATGATAGAAAGAACTCGGGAACTTTTAGGGGAGCCTACTATGATTCCGTCATTAGCAGGAATAGGATTATTCAGAGGAAAATTGATAGCCCTATATGGAAGACTTACCCAGATATCTATGAGTGCCAATGGAACTGCGACAGAGGAAGAATTTGAATTTGTTAAATTTATTGAGAACAACACTCCATTTGCTATGTTACTAGGAAAACCTTGGATTGAAGGAGATCAGACCAGAAGGAAAGAGGAAGAAATCCTAAAGTAGAAGAAGCAAGAGTTAAAATATTTCATGACTAGGAGGATCGCACACTTGATTGAAGAAGAGGAGAACCGAGTGAATCTATTTAAAACGAAAGACTTGGATGTCGAAGTTGCAAGAACACAAGAAGATTTGCAGAAGACTGAAGTACCTATCCTAGATAGAGAAGAAGTATGACCCCTGATTTCTAGGCAATAATCTCAACATCACGAAGTTACTCTACCAAAAAAAGATAAGAATCAAAATGGAAAAAGGAATTCTGAGATGAAGCTCACTAGAAAGAAGGCTAGAAAAATAAGTAAGAAGAGAGCTAAGATCGAAAAGTTACAGAAGGTTCCAGAGAGAACTTCGTAGAAGGAAAATTTACAAAATTGGAACTTCATCGGGATATTAGAACTGCGTCACATGGCACTTTTCCATGGCAATGCAATATAGTCGTTGGGAACAGTATAATCATTAGTCTGACGGCCCGAATGGGTAGAAAGACATTTATGATCAGAAATTTCACCACCAGACCATTGGGACCGGGCCATAATGGACAGAACTAAGTTAATGAAGGCTTCTCACCCATTGTAAGAGATCCATTTCCAAGTTATCTATTTATCCCATTGCGTCACGCAATGAGAACACTTTTGCTAACAGTGAATCTAATCCCGCAGATTAGTTGATTTCACATAGTGATCATTGCGTTATCTCCATCCATCCCATTGCCTTGATTAGTTACTCTTCAAACCCACTATATTCAACCACAAGCGTGCATGTCGGATGAGCTTAGCACTGTAGAGAAAATTGTCAAAGAAGTTCGCATTGACCTAATGACTAAAAGAGTAATGTTTGAAAGAGTAATGTCTGCAAGTATTCAAGCATCATCGATGAGAGGAGTGCAAGACTCTTCGTCGACTACTCACGAAGCTGAACCATCCTGATCATCAGCAAAAAAGATAACCAAACACAAAGATGACCTAGGAAATGTGAAGCTGATCCTGACCATATTTCCCAACTACATCCTGCCTCTGTGATGCAGGAGCATCGCTCCATGTCATCCAGCCAGCCGCGTCAGCGCGCACGCATTCAAAGGATGAAGGGAGGTGCAACCTCATTCATATTTGTATTGAATGTAATTAAATGGTTTAGGCTGGTGAGCCATAGGAAGCCGTGCTTATGCAAGCGGTGTTTAGGATCGGCCTTTATGGTAGATCTGGCTGAGATCTAGTTCTGGATAGTAGACTAGATAGCCCATTTATTGTAATTAATTGTAAATTAATTAGAGTAGATAAATCCTGGAGGGAAGCACTAAGAGCACCTCAGGTAAAAGAGATATTCAGATCTCATTTTTGAGAGTCGGTAGAGGAGTCAGCAGAGTAGTTGGTAGGTACATGTAGAGAGAATGCATGTAGAGCTGGGGAGAGCTCGAAAACACCTTTTAAAAATATAGGCATTTGCCAATTGTTAATATATGAACAGAGAGCAGTTTTTCCTGCATGATATTTTGTTTATGTGTGTGTCTGTGAAGTGTTTTCCTTATGCTGTAATTATATGCTGTTATCATACATCTGCTGGGAGTGTGTTTGATTTCAGGTTTCAGAGGTCTTTGAGGGTTCATGGCATGAGGGCGTGACAGAGTGTTGAGACTCTAAATACCAGTGCACTGAGGAGGCACTTCTGAACTCGAGGAGTCAGACAAAGACGTGCTGAGAGCACCAGCCTTGAAGTCAACAATTCATGCATAAGGAGAACTTTTGGGGTTACTGAACACCTCAATAGTCAAGGCAGTGTAGCTGAGGCACTGTTGCGGGCAGAACCTAGCAGGAGTTTTGTAGGATCTCTACTAAGAGGGTATTGAATGTGTGTGTAAGAAAGAAACTCTGTTGTGGGTTCAGAAAGATCAGAAGTCTGTTGAGGATTCTGAGAAGTTCTGTCGAGGGGACATTGAGCAAAGTGCGTGAATGCACAGGGAAGACACAACGGTTGAGTGTTCGGTAGAAGAGATACTCCACTAGGAGGGCGTTGAGGAAGTGTGCAGATAGCATAGGAGGAAGGAACTCTTTGAGTTCTAGCACCTGAAGGAAGCATCCACTGAGGGAGATTTCACTAGGTTTCTAAATACCCAGAGCACTCAGCAATAGGTTGCTTGAGTTGGAAGACCGCCAGGGACATCGTATTCTCCATCTGTGGGAGAAAGAAGAGAATGAGTTTCAATTGTTTCTCTGTTGATCCAGGAGATTCTTTCAAAGAGTGTAGTTGAATTCATCCGCATAGAGTGCGTTGATGAGGCTCAACAGTCAAACTCTCATTCTTATCTACCCAAAAGTCAAATTGGGTTACTCGTGTCGTGCAGGAGAAGTGTAGGCCGAGGTTGAAATCTCAGCAGTTAGTCTGAGGAAAGGAAGGTGTGGGAATTCTGTTGCAAAAAGTGCACAGAGTCTGAGAGACCCAACAGCTCGAGAGCTGTTGAGGTCGAGTGCAAGTGTGTGCGCGAAAGGTCTCTTAAGGAGTCAGAGAAATTCAGCTCAAGTGGAATAATGCCTTCTCGTGACAGTGGGAACAAACCCAAGAGGAGGATCGAACAGGAATGGAGCTTTGGAGCAGGAGAAATCTCTAAAGCGGAGGATTGACAGCCAGGGATCGTTGTGAAGGATCGCGAAATCCCACCGATCGTTGGATCGTGGAGAAGCCGTGCAGGAGTTAATCCATAGGCGCAGGAGGGACCAAAGCCCATCGGGGTTCGGCTTTCGGCGTTTGACGAGGTAAGGTACAGACCCGTCAAAATCGTGAGTTGGGATTCTCCGATTTTATCGGAGCCATTGATTGCGACAAGGATAGGTGGCACGCGACCCCGGGAGGTCGGGGTTCGGCGTTCGGAGTTTTCGACATCACTAAATACTTGCATCCTGGATCCGCGATCCGCGAAATCCCAAAGAGAACGTGGCAGTGTGGGACCTCAGAGGATAGTGGAGTACATGTGTCACTGTATGGGAGTTCAAGGCGAAAAGTCCAAGTCCGCACGTGCGTCGGGGATTGGCACATCGGGCATCGGGGATTGTCCTATCGAGTTGTTGACATCGCGGATGGCGATTTCCCAATAGGGAAATCCTCGACATACAACGTGTTGACCCGTTGACTATCGGGATTCGGGGAAGTGAAGGACCTGATAGTGTGAGCGTTGAACTCACGAACCCGCGAGTCTCGATTTCCCGATTTACGAAAGGGAGATCGCTCGAAGGAGTACTGTGGGTAGCGAAGACTCCCAAAGTGGAGTGGAAAGAGTCTTTGACTCTTGGGCCTTGTGAAAGAAGGTCCTGGTGAGAGTGGGTTGGACCGTGAGGGTTGCGACTTCTGCGTCAAGTGGTATCAGAGCTGGAACTACATCTGTACATTTCAGGTGAAGTGAGATGGCAGAAGAAGGAAGAAAGAGTTACGAAAGACTCTGTGACGACAGCGTGAAGGTGGACAACAGTCGTGGATACAGTCATTAGGAGACTGGGATAGAATGAAGCTAGGCACTCAGGATTGTAGGAGTGACAGCAGCAGATCTGTCAGGGAGGCATATGGAATCAGCAGCATGGCTACTGAATGCCATAAGCGTGCTGAAAGGAAGAGCCCGAAGCTGATGAGCGGAGTAGAGATGGATAAAGAGCTCGCTGATATAAAGCGAGAGATGGAGGAGCTCGAGATAAAGATGCTGCAAAGTAAAAGGCAGAGATGGGTACATGAATGGACCATGAGAGCGCCAAAAGTGAAATGGCCAGTCAAGGGTCTGATGGTCAGAAGACAGCAGAGGCTGTTGAGAATATGGTTGAGGTATGCTGAGGACCTCAGGGCCACAGAAGAAAAAGTAATTTGTTACTGTTGGCCAGAGACTGGAAAGGGTCTCGATGATGATGATGATGATGATGATTGGGATAAGTTGGAATCAGCTGATGGTTTCAAGTACTGCCGGTTGGGCAGAAAAGAAGAAATCCCAGTTTTCCAGGAGGGCAACGAAGTGGGATTAGTTGAGGATCTCAACGACTGTCGTGAGGGAAGCCAGGGAATTTCAAGTTTCCAGTTGGGCCAAGAAACATAAATGAGATCGGTTGGAGATCTCATGGATTGTCGAGAGGACAATGGGGAAATTTTGCATTGCCAGCTGGGCAATGAGAGGAGATCAGATGAAGATCTCGAAGACTGCCAGGAGGGCAGCGGAGGATTTTTAAACTGACAGGTGGGAAGAGATGAGAAGATGGGACTAGTTGGAAGTCTCATGAACTCGCTGGAGAGTTTGAGTCAGCATTGGATGCTGATGCAGGTGGGGTCAATGGATCTCAAAATCTGTTGGGAAGGCAGCGATAGCATTCCACATTGCGGGAATGAGCAAGTGAGCTCAGGATTTGATTGGGATCAGCAGGTACAGCTGACCACAGGAGATTTGGAGAACCAAATAATGGTTGGGGGAATCGAGATATTCTTACCGTCTGCCCAGGAAGGGGCAAAAATTTGGATTGCAGGTATAGCAACAGCAGCAAGGGAACAGTCAGCTGTGATTGTCCAAGAAGAATCGGTGTAGATAGCGAAGACTACCCGAGCAGAAGAAAAGGATATGGAACAGACTTTGGAAGCTGACCAAGCAGAAGGAGAAAGCGAGAATTCTGAGGAATGTCTCAACACATTCAGCAAGGGAGATGAGGAAGCTGCAGCGCTGAAGCTAGCAACAAAAGATGCCGAGGAGCAGGTGGGAAGATTTATTACTCCATGGGAGATGGAGCTGGAGATGCTGGAGGATTGGTTGAACAATCCAGAGCCAGCAAGAGAACTGACAGAGTTTGAGCCATCAGAAGAGAAGAAAATGACTGAGCAGCAAGTCATTCAAAGAGAGACTGCAGAGTTGAAGTCTGTAGCAGAGTGGCAGCTTGAGGCCACAGATGAAGATGGGAATAAGGATGAAGGTGAAAGAGATGGCATGGGAGATCATGATGATATGTCCATGGGCCAAAATATTTTACAGCTGAGGAGACTGCGGGAACAGAGCCAGCCACTGGAGCAGCTGGACCGAGAGATAGAGGACATCAGAAGACTGATGTTGAGATCAGCGCAGGCTACCAGCGAAGAGAAGCTGGCAGAGAAAAGACAGCAGCACCAGCAGCGCAGCGGAAGCAACATCAGAATGGAGCAGATGAAAAGCTCCAAAGACTTGTTTAGGACCCAGGTGGATTCCAACAAGCTACAGGGGAGGCTCATGAGCAAGAGCTCATGATTTTTACAGTTGTGGAGTATGATGCAGGAGCATCGCTCCATGTCATCCAACCAGCTGCGTCAGCGCTCACGCATTCAAAGGATGAAGGGAGGCGCAGCCTCATTCATATTTGTATTGAATGTAATTAAATGGTTTAGGCTGGTGAGCCATAGGAAGCCATGCTTATGAAAGCGGTGTTTAGGATCGGCCTTTATGGTAGATCTGGCTGAGATCTAGTTCTGGATAGTAGACTAGACAACCCATTTATTGTAATTAATTGTAAATTAATTAGAGTAGATAAATCCTGGAGGGAAGCGCTAAGAGCACCTCAGGTAAAAGAGATATTCAGATCTCATTTTTGAGAGTCGGTAGAGGAGTCAGCAGAGTAGTTGGCAGGTACATGTAGAGAGAATGCATGTAGAGCCGAGGAGATCTCGAAAACACCTTGTAAAAATACAGGCATTTGCCAATTGTTAATATATGAACAGATAGCAGTTTTTCCTGCATGATATTCTGTTTATGTGTGTGTCTGTGAAGTGTTTTCCTTATGCTGTAATTATATGCTGTTATCATAMATCTGYWGGGAGTGTGTTTGATTTYARGTTTGAGAGGTCTTTGAGGGTTCWTGCCATGAGGGCGTGACAGAGTGTTGAGACTCTGAATACCAGTGCACTGAGGAGGCACTTCTRAACTCGAAGGAGTYAGACAAAGACGTGYTGAGAGCACCAGYCTKGAAGTCAAMAAYWCATRYAGAAGGARGACYTTYGRGGTTACTGAACACCTCAATAGKHAAGGCAGTGTAGCTGAGRCACTRTTGYGRACARAACCTMKSAGKAGTTCTGWAKGAGCTCTACCTWWGAGGGTATYGARTGTGTGWGTAAGGAAGRAACTCWRCTGTGRGTTTMTGAARGRWCAGAAGTCTRTTGAGGATTCTGAGAAGTTCTGTCWAGRGGACATCGAGCAAAGTGCGTGAATGCACAGGGAAAACACAGCGGTTGAGTGTTCGATGGAAGAGATACTCCGCCAGGAGGGCGTTGAGGAAGTGTGCAGATAGCATAGGAGGAAGGAACTCTTTGAGTTCTAGCACCTGAAGGAAGCATCCACTGAGGGAGCTTTCACTGGGTTTCTGAATACCCAGAGCACTCAACAATAGGTTGCTTGAGTTGGAAGACCGCCAGGGACATCGTCTTCTCCATCTGTGGGAGAAAGAAGAGAATGAGTTTCAATTGTTTCTCTGTTGAGCCAGGAGATTCCTGCAAAGAGTGCAGTTGAATTCATCTGCATAGAGTGCGTTGATGAGGCTCAACAGTCAAACTCTCATTCTTATCTGCCCAGAATTCAAATTGGGTTACTCGTGTCGTGCAGGAGAAGTGCAGGCCGAGTTCAAAATCTCAGCAGTTAGTCTGAGGAAAGGAAGGTGTGGGACTTCTGTTGCAGAAAGTGCACAGAGTCTGAGAGACCCAACACTTCGAGAGTTATTGAGGTCGAGTGCAAGTGTGTGCGTGAAAGGTCTTTGAAGGAGTCAGAGAAATTTAGCTCAGGTGGAATAATGTCTTCTTGTGACAGTGGGAACAAACCCAAGAGGAGGATCGAACAGGAACAGAGCTTTGGAGCAGGAGAAATCTCTAAAGCGGAGGATTGACGGCCAGGGATCACTGTGAAGGATCGCGAAATCCCGCCGATCGTTGGATCGTGGAGAAGCCGTGCAGGAGTTAATCCATAGGTGCAGGAGGGACCAGATCCCATCGGGGTTCGGCGTTCGGCGTTTGACGAGGTAAGGTACAGACCCGTCGAAATCGTGAGTTGCGATTCCCCAATTTTATCAGAGCCGTCGATTGTGACAAGGAAAGGTGGCATGCGACCCCGGGAGGTCGGGGTTCGGCGTTCGGAGTTTTCGACATCATGAAATACTTGCATCGTGGATCCACAATCCATGAAATCTCGAAGAGGACATGGCAGTGTGGGACCTCAGAGGATAGTGGAGTACAGGTGTCGTTGTACGAGAGTTCAAGGCGAAAAGTCCAAGTCCGCACGTGCGTCGGGGATCGGCACATCAGGCATCGGGGATTGTCCAGTCGAGTTGTTGACATCGCGGACGACGATTTCCCGATAGGGAAATCCACGACATACAACGTGTTGACCCGTTGACTATCGGGATTTGGGGAACTGAAGGACCCGATAGTGTGAGCGTTGAACTCGCGAACCCGCGAGTCCCGATTTCCCTATTTACGAAAGGGAGATCGCTCGAAGGAGTACTGTGGGTAGCGAAGACTCCTGAAGTGGAGTGGAAAGAGTCTTTGACACTTGGGCCATGTGAAACAAGGTCCTGGTGAGAGCGGGTTGGATCATGAGGGTTGCGATTTCTGCGTCACTCTGGCCAGCGTGGTGAGTCATGATAGTGTGCCAAGAGATTTTAAGTACACCATGGTTACTATGTACCTCCCGAAGGGGATACATGTAGTTCGAGCACAGGAGGACAAGATCGCAACGTTGAAGTTCAATGACTTCAACCTCGAATATCGCAAGAACTATAGCATGATCACCCCGTACAAATACTTGACCAAGATGAAGGGGAAGAATTCAAAGATAATCCCCCAGTCGTGGATGATGAACCTCGTGCAGTCCACCCTGTTCAATGTAACGAAAATCCCACACTTCGGAAGGCACTAGGAAGTGAGTGTCTGTGTCAAGATACTACTTTCATGTTACCATGGCGGCTACTTATGGATATACTGTCATATCACAGTCGATCCGACGTTGATCCATAGGATCACTAGATTAAGTATGCAAGGACTCGGCCCACATGATTTCTATCCAGGAAAAGCCACAGATCGTGCACTAGAAAAAAAGATCAAGGATACATATGGCAATGTTGAAAAGGGGATGCGAGGCTACAAGGTAGCCTTCATATAGAATGGCGTAGTGCACCTAGCCTGTCAGTTAATAGTCAGAAATCTAGTAAGGAAGAACTGACCCACGCAGGTCACAAGATTTTTTTTTGACATTGCAGGGAAGTGCGTGGAAGGTGTACATATGAACTGGGTGAAGTACCCAGTTAATCATATGGAACTAGAATTTTGTGAAGAATAATATCAGGGCTACGAGTTTCACTTTGGATGGCTTCTAATCATCATCACCTTTGTTTCCTGGGAGATGCTGGAAGGTGCGAGCTTTCTGGATATTGAACCGTTCAAACCGCTTGTTGTGAAGTTCACCACACTCTGGTACTCGAGTGATATGAATAAACAGTGGTAGTAGAACATTGGTTTTCACACATATTACCTTCAACTGAAGAGAGCCATCGACGTTGAACCTCGTATGACTCTGAACACACTACAAAGGTTTTGACCCCTGATGAAGTTCTACGCAAATCGACACTTCATCTACATTACAGCGTGAGCTGATGAAGATAAGGAGTAGATTCAGTCGTACTACAAGATCACGAAAGAGGACCTTGAGGAAATCACCAAGGACTGGTCAGTAGACCTCCTTATTCCCGCAAACGATGCAGAGATGTATGAACCTGACAGCCCAAAGATCATGCACAAAGAACATGATACACTCGGACACAACAGAAGGAAGAAAATTGAAGAGGTCCAAGACTTAAGCAGCCCCTCAGGAAAGACTGCTTCAGTATCACCTGACTGAGGGGGTGATGACAAAGTAGAAGAGATAAATGGAAAAGGAGATGAACATAAGCAAGGAAAAGTAACATCGCCCAGAGATGAGGCTAATCCATTGAAGAAGAGGAAGGTTTCTCCCCCGAAACCTTCTTCCCGGAAGAAATCCAGAGCCACCGTGACCAAGATGCAGACTGTACTCACTACTGACGATTTTAACTTCATCATAGCAGCTGTAAATGACGCTTCGTTGGAAATCATGGAGAAGCAATAAGGTAATCATGAGGAAATGTACGATAGAATTGAGGTCGAACTCTGAGGGGTACAATAGGCCCTTCACTCCAGTCATGCAGTATCCACTGTGCTCCTGCCATTAGGAGAACTAGAGTTGGGAGATGAACCAACCCGGCTACGTCGACTTGTAGATGTAATCAAAGCTCACCTTTGACGAGAACAATAAGAAATATAACAAGCCATCCAGACCTTGAAGCAAGTGCAGGGAGTACTCGTAGAACAATGTCGAGTTGCGGAGCAGGAGAAGGTTTCTCTCTAGACAAAGTTTTAAGAAGAAAAAGAACAGATGCAACAAGAAAAAGAACAGTTGCTCGCAGAGAAACTCGAAGTGAAATAAGAAGTCAACAGAGCACTCCGCTCTGTGACAGGATTAGAGCCACAAGAGGAAGATCGAGTCACGCATCAAGTAGAGAAGCTTCCAGAAGATATCCAACAACTACAACAATGAATCAAAGACTTAGAGCTCTGCATAGTGCCCAACACCCCGCAGGATGTGAGGGATCAAAGAGAAGCAACTGCTTGAAGTGCAGTTGAGCGAATCAAATCCCTCACCATGGAATGTAAGCAACTCAATGATCACAGTGCCCAGACCTATGAGAAACTCACTGAGAATCTAGAAATGCAAGCACTGGATTCGCAACTCTAAGAGGCGAAGTATCAAGCATAAATGATACAGGCATAGTTGAAGCCCCTGTCAGTTGTGGAAAGAATGAAGCAATCCCAAGAGTATCGCACTGCCCAACAGTAGGTCCACACTATCCAGAGCAAAGTTATGGAAGTAACGTAGAGGCTCCAACCTGTACAGGATGAGGCTTACCAACTTTTCATAAAGATTGAAGGTCGAGGAGCGGAAATGGAGCAAGTCGTTACTACAGTTGAACAACACCTAGCGGGACCTATCAACGAAGTAGTCATACAAGAGTTCGTTGAATAGGAGGTTATGGCACAACAACAAGTCAAAGAAGCTTGAGCCAAACTCTAGGATTTCAAAGCAGAACTAGTTAGATCAGAGTGACTCAAGACGAGTCACAAGTGAGTGTTGGGGGCTTGTTGGCCCTTGACCATGTTTTGAATATCCTTGGTCATGTTTGACCTATTTTTGGGACTTCGACAGGTTGTCGAAGGAAGAGCGCAAAATGAAGCATAGATCGTGGGATCTCGACCTCTTTTTAGGAATTTTTAGGTTTTGGGATTACGTAATAGGTATGGGAATGTCGGCCCATGGGTTTACCCATGCTTAGGCCTATTTTGTATGTATAAATAGATGCTAAGGTGATGTAGTGAGTATGAATGGATAAGTGCCCTTTGAATAGATACAAGTGATGCTTGTAGTCCAATCTATGTGATTGGCAGTGCTAAGTGCTAAGTGGAGATTTTTTTTTTGCATAATATGTGAGACTTGTAGAGCTATGTGCAAGTCATTGTAAGAAACTGTGGAAGGCTATGTGCTTGGATCTACTCGGGGAAGGAGGATCTAGCGAGGTGCGCAAATTTCCTGTTCTTTGCGGAGTAGGGTTTTTGAGGCTCTGTGCATGTAGTTGATTGAAGAAGCTAATAAATAAGACAAAGAGTTGGTGGACGTAGCCCTAGGGTGGGGGTGAACCACGTACATGTTGTGTTCCTCTGCTTTGTGTGATGTGTTGATGTGTTTATATGTTAATGTGCTTAGTGCTTCGATATAGATGAATGGTAGATAGATATGTTAATGCTATGTGCTTAATAGTATGGATCTGACCTATGTGGATATGCTTATTTCTTAAATACCTTAGATCTGAATGAATACTGTGATACTTTGTAATTAGGGTTTAACTGCGTTGTAACTGAGACTAGATATTGGTGAATGTTAACCACCGATTTCTCTGTTAAGTGTTAGAATCACATATCTGTGTCCTAGCTAAGGTTGTAGACACCTGATTCCTACAACCACCTTTTCCTTTACCTCGGGTCAGACTTCATCTGCTTTGCAGGTGTTGCCGAAAGGGCCGATAGTTAGGGTTTTGTTGGTGTGTTGAACCTCGGGTCTGCCCCTGTGACAATAAAAGTTATCCTCTTGAAATAAATTAAAAGGCTGGTAATCACATGAAATCCACTTTACAATATCCTATATACAATGGATACTCATCAATAGTCCTTCAGGATTCAAATATATTTGTTAGTTAATTTCAAATATATTTGAAATTAACTAACAAATATTTTTTTTTTAAATAAAAAAAATTAGTTACTAGTGAAAAAGATTGATATATATTTCAAATCAGTAGATTAATTAAAAAACATCCATATATAATCCAAACCATCCCTACCAATCAAGGTTTAGTTAATTCTTATAAATTCTAAAACCCTAACCTTAACCTTATCGTAATAGTAATAAAAAAACATGGATAACTCTTCCAAGATTGTCTGAAATAATTGATATATGAAAGGCACTTCTAATAAGATGGTTGATTTGCTAAGCCAACATCCCACTCTAGTTCTTTCAATTCTAGAAGTGTGTCTATGGAAGGTCTATGGAATTTAACCATGGTGAAGGTCTATGGAAGTTAACCATGGTCATGGTCAACCGTAATTAACCATGTCAACCATAGTGAACCTTTCCTTCCCAAAGTCAACAAATTTATACCAAAGTTAACCATGATTATGGCCAACCATAGTCAAGCATGGTCATTGTAAATTAATGTATTATTTTCATCACATAGCCATTTGACATACGATGAACATACAACATTTTTGTTCATCACATTGCCACTTTTTACTTAAATGACATGTCATTGCAATGTGACGAACATAGCCTCGTCATCACAATGTCGTCAACATAGCTTCATTATTGCAATGTTACATGAATATCATGTCATCATAATGTGACAAACACTTCCAAATTTCAGTATCTAAATGCCATCCGTAGTCTTGGTCAACTATGGTCATGGTCAGCCATGGTCGTCTATGGACAATAACTGTCAAACATGGTTAACCATTTTCAACCACGGTCAACCACAATCAACCATGGTCATGGTCAACCAAGGTAAGCCATAGTAAAGGTCATCCATGGTCAAACAAGGTCAACCATAGTGAAGGTCATCCATGGTCAACGCCAACCATACTAAAGGTCTACAGAATTTAACCACATTGAAAGTCTATGGAAGTTAACCATGGTCATGGTCAACCATAATTAGCCATGTCAACCATAGTGAACCTTTCCTTCCGAAAGTCAACAAAGTTCTACCAAAGTTAACCATGATCATGGCCAACCATATTCAAGCATGATCATTATAAATTAATGTACTAACGTATTAATACTGTAATAATGTATTACTAATGTATTAACGTATTATTACTTTAATAATGTATTATTACTTTATTGATGTATTTATTAAGGTATTAATATTTTAATAATGTATTACTAAAGTATTGATACATTTTTAATGTTTTAATTCTTTAAAATTGAACTCGAAACCTCATCAAACATAACACTTCATATCACAACATAATATCAATATTTATGTTTTAATATAAATATATATATTAATATTTTATTTTATTAATAATATTAATAAATAAGTTAGTAATAATTATTTTATAAATTAATTAATACTTTACAATACCTTACATTAATAATAATAATAATAATAATAATAATAAATACATCATTAATAATATATTTAATTTACAAATTAATTAATAATTTTGATGTACTAATACTTTAATAATGCATTCCCCCGGATGGGGTGCCACGCAGAGTAGGGAGGGTATGTGGAGCAGTGCCGGGAGGGGCCATTAATGGTGGCCATTTGCCCTCATATCCTTGATATTTATGATGGGCATCAACTCAGTCGGCCTCCACCATTTGATGAGGCCTCTCACTCGCGCGAGGAGACCGGCCAGCCAGAGCATTAAGACCACAACCTTAATGGATATAGCCACCATTTTCTCCCTTATCATCATTTTCGGTGGCTTTGGGATGTATTGGAAGGTTATAGAGCCGAGCGAGAACAACAACGTAGGGGGCATTCTGGCTCTCGTTCTAGTTCTAAACATGCCACGAGCAAGGGGAAGGCCTTGTAGAGGCGCAGGGTGGTACGCGGTCGACTCACGACGGAAGAGGCAAAATAAGTTTGAGCGAGCTCTGGTTTTAGCCAAGTAAAAGAGACCCAGGGAGTCCAAAGGAATAGGAACGCCTCCCAGAATGTATGTTGAGGAGATTCCTCTAGAGGAATTCCCCCAAAATCTTTTTGAAAGTCTCATTTTCACAGTTCTGGACAACTGGAACCCCCCTGCATGATTTGGAGTAGACACACTGACTCCCAATCCAAGAGCTATACACGGTCCCAGTGACACTCTAGTTGAGGAATTCACAACTTGTCTAGTAGAGGAAAATATGTCGGAAGGCAACGAAGAAAACATATGCAAGACTCCTGATGAATTGAGGCCGCAGCGTAAGCAACAAGCACACCAGGAGCAGGATGAAGAGCAAAAATTGCAACACCAGCCACCACTTCTTCACCCAGAGCAATTGAATCTGATTTTCGAGGTTCGCAGCATGGTGGACGACCAAATCTTTAGAGTCGTCCGCATAAACCAACGCCTGGACATGCTGTACGCTGCCTACTCTAGAGCCACCCCAAGGCGACAATGCCCCACCTGCGCTCAGGTTTACGCCATTCTAGTTAGATGTGGCAATGAGAAGGACGACCACAAGGACACCGGTTAATAGGTTCTCCTGTTCAACCACTACTCAAAACTCTTTCTTTTTTTGATGTATAACAGAGTTGTAGCTCTTCTAGCACATAGCAATGGTAGCGATAGCATAGGCATGATTAGACTAATGATAAAACTAGCCATGCACCCTGGTTTCCTTCGGGCAGGGTGGCAGCCCAATATTTTGAGTTTGGAAGTTAGCTTGGAATGGTCAGCTGTCTCGGTTTCCTTAACAGGCGGGACAACTGGCACCTCAATGTCACGTTGTAACTTTGCAATATCAATATATTAGGACTTGCTTTTTTACTTAAAAAAAAATACTTTAATAATGCATTACTAATGTATTAATAATTAATAATTTAATAACTTATTATTAATTTATTAATACTTTAATAATGTAATGATACATTGATGTGCATTAATGTAATGTATAAATTAAAATAATGTATATAAATTATTTTATTTTATAAACTATAAATTATATTTTATAATTTTTATTTTATTTTATATATTACATTAATAATGTATATATTAATTAATTTATCCATTAATACATTAATTAATTTATACATTATTAATAATGTATTTATTAATATTGTTAATACACTAAGATATTAATATTAAAACATAAATATTGATATTAAAACATATAGATTAAGTGGGCCTAATGGTTAAGAGCATGTGTTTCCACTTAAGAGGTCACAAGTTCAAATCTAGAGGGGGTAGGGTATGTATACCTCTATATCCCTTGTCTGAGGTGGGAGAAAATTTAACCTAAATTTTTTGTATTAATCATTAATAGATATATTAAGAGTGTGTATATTTGGCCCTAACCTCAAAATTTGAAGAAACTTTCATAAACTATAATTTCATTACAATGTTAAACTTTAATGAATGCAAAGTGTGTATATCTAATCGTAACTTCAAAATTTGAATAAACTTGTATCAAATATAATCCTGCATATTTAACCGTGTTCGATGATACCTCGAGTGTCTGTACTAACCAACAATACAACTAAAGAAGATATAGATAGTCAAACCATGCATGCTTAAAGGATTACAAAATATATATGGTGAGGGATCATTTCAAAACAACATGGTTGCATCCCTTTAGACCTTATTTAAAGATCATACATCTTTTGTGGATTATAAAATATCTTTAGTTATCATTGAGAGACAGACCTAAAATCAATATAAGCCTTCCTTGCAAGTTTGGTTATGTTGTAGATATTGGTCACGTTCGAAAATAAGCAGTCAATAAACCTAGATTTTGGTTGTTGTGCCACTGAAGGCCCAAGAAAGGAGGATTCACAACTTCCTTGCCATGTTAAACAACTTTTATTGTGTGTCACTATATCATAACTAGCTACAACTACTTTATAAAAGTGGTTGATATAAGGAGATCAACCCCATTAGTTTGGAAAGGTGAATAAATGACATTTATTGGTGTATATCAACCACTTTTAAAAAGTGGTTGTTGTTTGTTGACATGTATTAATTAATTATTACATTAATGTAAAGTATAATAATAAGTACTAATACATTACAATAATACATTATTGCATTGTAATGTATTAATGTAACTTATTAATTAATAAAATAATACATTAAATAATAAAGTAAAACATTATTAAAGTATTAATACTTTACTATAATATTAATAATACATCACTAAAGTAATACATTAATAATGCAAAAATACATTAATAATGTATGAATACATTAATATGATACTACATTAATGTGAATACAGCTTGAGTGGGCCTAATGGTTAAAAACATGTGTTTCCTCTAAAGAGGTCACAAGTTCAAATTCAGAGGGGGGTAGGGTATGTATACCTTCGTAGACTTTACCAGTCAAATCGTTGGGTGGAGGGGGGTCCCTTGTCCCACAAACAAGGGGGTCTCATACACCAATTTGGTGGGTCCCTTGTCCGACAAACAAGGGGGTCTCATACACCAATTTGGTGTGTTGGCTTGGCCGTGACCTTAAAAATAGATTATTATTATTATTATTATTATTAATATATTAATTAATTAATATATTAATGATCTATTAATAAATCCATCAATACATTAATACATTAATATGTTAAAGTATTAATGTACTAATTAATGAATGGATTAATTTAATTATAAATTAAAGTATCTATACATTAATTTATAATGCAATGTATTAATGTAACAAGTTAATTTATAAATACCTTAATAATGTATTCTAAAGAATCACAAGTAATCACTTACCCTCTTAAGGTGAGATAGACTAGTTTGGTCTTAGTGGAAGTTAATCATCATCATCACCATCATCATGGTTGACATCTACACATTATAAATTAATACATTTAATTCATTGTTAAAGCATTAATACAATACTTATACATTACTAATATAATAATAAAGTAATACATAAAAAACAACAACATTAAAAGTATTAATAAAATAAATAAAACAATAAATTAAAAATACATTAATAGAGTAATTAATACATTTAAACATTACTGAAGTATTAAAATATTAATAATATATAATTACATTAAACCTTTAAAATATTAGTTAATTAATTCATACATTAATAAAGTATGAAAATAATTAAAGAGTGTGTCACCTTTGTGACACTAAGAAGGTTGAAGATGAAAATCACTTTCTCTTATATTGTCCAACCTATACCCATATTAGTTCTCATTTTCAAAATATTCATCATACTACCAACCTTAGCTTTTGAGCACAACAACAAAATTCTAAAGAATCACAAGTAATCACTTACTCTCTTAAGGTCCAAAACATTAATAAAACATTCATACATTAATAAAGTATTAAAGTATCCAAAAGTACGATAATACATTAAAGTAATAAAGTATTAGTAGTTCATAAATAAAGTAAAAATACATTAGATAATAAGTATTAATGTATTAATTAATTAATGTATTAATTAAATAAATATTAAAATATTAATGATATGTAAATTAAATATATTAATACACTAATAATGTATAAATGAAAATATTAACACATCACACTTAAACTCAAATAATATAATGTATTAATTAATTAATACAATAACAATATTACGTGTAAAATATATTTATAATTTATTAACCTCTTAAAAT
>JASDQU010585777.1:93983-105973 GCA_032191745.1 Picea mariana | reverse complement strand
AGATCCTTCTAGAAGCGGAAGCTTCTATTAGGTCTTCTTACATCCGCCTTATTCTATTTTATTGAAAGGTCTTATTAATATTGACCTTTATTACATCCGAATACATTGATCTACCTATGTGCAGGTTAGGACCTTAACACTTTACTGTCTGTACTGCGTCCTTGTAGTTACTTTCTCTGCGTTCTTGTTTTGTCCCCACGTCTTTTTTTCTGTTGCTATTCTTGTGTTGGGATTGGACTTACTGGGCGGGTTGGGGAAGGTTACACCCGCACCCCCAAAAAAAAAAGCTCACATACCCTTGCTCGGCTCGTGTTGTTGTTTCATTACTGGTGCGATTCGTGGAGGATACCCACACAACTGACCCCTCAACCTATGCCCCTTGGGAAGTCCTGTACAGTTTTATAATTGCTCTGTGTTTGCGTTACTCGACTGCCCATCCGACTGTGTGTTCTGTGCGTTGATATTGATCTGTGCGTTTTTGCCATTCTGGGCGTTTGATATTGTTCTGTGCGTTTACAATTGCTCTGCGTTCGTCCCCTTTCCGTTTTTGTATGTACAGAGTCTTGGTAGTGCTATTTTCTGGTGGGCCGCGAGGTATATATATTTTTATTTTCTTGCCGAAACAATGGAATACCGCCGTTTCAGTTAGGACTGCGAAATTTCTTTGGCAATTTGATGGGTGACACGATAATTAATGATTGTTTTGGCAACCAGGGTTTTAGCGTTTATAACCACTGTTGCGTGAGGGATTCCTCAATCAACAGGTTGAAAGGATCTCTTGTCCTATCATCTTTCTTTTCTCCTTCCATGAGAGGTCGCTTGGGTGTGTGAGAGCTATTTTCCTCAAGAGAAACAAGCTCGAGACCTAACTCTTTGTACTCCGACCTCGTTGGGGACATGCATTAAGATGATAAGGAGCAGACCGCTCTGATACCACTGAGCCGGATTTTATGAGCAGAACAAAATGACTACAGATTATTACCAGATTCTTAACACAGAATAACAGAGATACAGTAAAACTGGTTTTCTATTCAATAAGGAAATAAGCTGAAACTGTAAAATGCAGTGGAAAACAAGCTTGTTGGAATGGTGGCGGCTTATCTCTGAGAAGAGATGTGACGGCTGCACTCATTCACAAGAAGATCATTACAATGAGGCTCTCAAGGAATTTTTACAATAAACAGGAATTTCTAAAACTCTAAACATCCAAAAACCTAACCCTAGGAGATGAAGCGCCAAAAGTCATGTGGGCCCTGTTTGGGTAAGTTAGTACATCAACTTCCCGGGGTCATAACTTTTGAATACGATCTTCGTTTTAGGCATATGATAGCCCATTGGAAATATCTATCCGAGGAATACAACATTTGCACAAAATTTCATGATGAAATTTTTTAACAGAAACATACCCCATAAAAACATCATTTAGGCCCTCAAAACAGCTTCGAAAGTTCAGGACCCGAAAAACTGCTAAAAATAGTAAATTATCCAAATTGCGAGAAAGATGGTTTGAGCCATATGGAGAAGGTGGGTGGCCACCGATATCCACCTGGATCATCCAGTTTTATCACTAAGTCTACAAGGGTCAAGTATATACTTAAGGAAAAATTCAGACCAGTATGTGGCCAAATTTTGAATTACAACGTGGTCATGGTGTGTATAAAATAAGAATTCTCAAGTGTGTGCACAAAAGTTTTACATTGCGAGGTGCCACACTAGAAATGGGTAGAAAATAATGGTGCACGGTTGTGTGCACTAAAATTTGGGGCTGCACAGAGAAAAACTTTTTGTGCATGTGTAATATTTCTACGTCGTGTATATGTTGAATATGAACATTGTGCATTGGTATGTTTTGAATAACAATGTGCATACAAGCTTCATAAGAAAGAAAAAAAGAGTAAAAAGGTATTTGGGTGAATTCCAAATGACCATAATTTACTGTGCAAGACTCAAAATTGCACAAGGGAGTAGTCGATGGGAAAGTTTTGGACAGAGGAGTCCAATTATTCACCCATAAATTTTGAATTGGGATGTCAAAATCATCCAATAAATCAAAATAAATGATTCAAACAAAATTGTGGATATTTTTCATGAAGTTGTCACATGAATTCATCTAACAAATATTATTTCCTGCACATTTTGCATAACTAACAACCATTAGATTAGGATAGAACCAGTGTAGAGAGTCAAAACATGGAAGCTGTGCATAGAACTTACAACCATGATGATGAATTCATGGGTTTGTATATCATTATGGGTATTGATATTACATAATCCAATGAGCACAAAGAAAGCATGGAGGAGTGCACAAACTTGGTATAAACCATAAATGGACTGCAAAAATATGCCCAAATCTATAAAGATGATAATGAGAGGCTGATGAAATCCAATATCAAGCTGATGCAAAGCTTGGAAATAATAGAAAAGAAAATGGATAAGGAGATAGATTCAAGTAGGTCAAGAAGTCCTAGGTCTCATGATGAGAGAAGAAAAATAAGAAGTGTTGACAGGCATCACCATCACTCACCAAAGTATTCATTTAGGAAAGTGTACAGTATCTCAAGTCCATATCCTATAAGAAAACATAAGATAAGGAAAAGGGTGGACAAGTTACAAGGATAAATAAATTAGATCAAACCTCCTACCTTTGATGGTGAGAATAAGAAGGATGAAGATGAGGAGACCTGGATGTTGGGAATGATTAAGTAATCCCATATACATAATTACTCCATGTAGGAATAAGGGAGAATTTCCATCTATCAGCTAAAGGGAAATGCATCAATGCGGTGTGATTGGTTTGTGCAAGTGCAACACATTGATGAGAAGAAGTTTAATTGGAGAGAGTTTTAAATGTATTTTCAAAAGAAATACTTAACCAAGAGATACTATGACAAGAAGATGAAGGAGTTATTTGAACTCAAGATTGGGAGTGTGAAAATAGATGAGTATCAAAGAGGATTCTTATAGATGTTGAAATATGTTGCATTCAACAAGGATGCGCAAGTTAAAATTTAGAGGTACTTGAGTGGGATGCCATCATTTATCAGTGACAAGATACAATATGATGACCTAAATACATTGGAGGAAACCACAAGGTGAGTTAAATTTCTCTATGATCAACAAAGTGGAACACCTACTTTCCAAAAGACTTGGGAAGATAAGAAGAAAAGAAATATAGAATAGAGTAAAAAGGGTATTAAGCCACCATTTTTCAAAAATACTTCTCAAGGACATCCAACTCCCAAGGAGCCTAGAATGACAGAGGAAACGAGGCAAAGACCAAGAAAACCACCTATTCCATGTTGAGGTTGTGGGGGAGACCACATGTATCGATATTTATATCACAAAGGTGACAAAATGAGGATTGTTCACGATGCACAACAAGCTATGATAGTTAAAGACACGGGAAGAAATGTACCAAGGTTCTACACAACCATGTATAATAAGTAAGTTGAGTTTCAGTTACACATGATTGAAGTGGAAGGTAATATCAATGACCAACTCATTACTATTTTAATTGATTTAGGAGATATTCATAGTTATCTAGATCCTAAGATGGCAGAAAGATTCCAATTTCCAAGAAGTAAGCTTGGAAAACGTTGGTTGGTGTAGTTAGCTATAGGAGGAAAAAGGAAAATTAATGAGATGGTTAAGGAATGTCTAATGGATATGAATGGGTTGAGTACAAAAGATGATTTGAATATCATAACTTTGGGCTCTTATGATTTCCTCATTAGTACGGATTGGTTGGAGCACCATCATGCCATTGTAGACTGATACAATAAGGAATTTACTTGCTTGGATGAGGAAGGAAATTTAAGAATAGTTCAAGGCATTCCAAGAGTTGTAACTATCAAAGAAGTTTCATCCTTGCAATTGAAGAAAAGCTATAGGAAAATATGTCAGTTATTTGTAGTGCACATGGAAGAGGCACCTAACGATAAAGTGCCAAATGTTGAAGATTGTGTAGTACTAAGATAATTTGCAAATGTATTTAAAGAAATACCTGGGTTGCCACTGAAAAGAGATATTGATTTATCTATAAATATGATTCCTGGAGAAACCCTCATATCCAAGAATCCTTATAGGATGAGTACAATAGATTTGAAGGAATTCTAGATGCAACTTGAAGATCTTTGGAACACGAGGTATATATGCCCAAGTGTGTCACCTTGGGTTTCCCTAGTATTGTTTGTGAAGAATAAGGATGGTACGTTGAGGCTTTGTATTGACTTCAGAAAGTTGAACAAAGTAAAGAACACATATTCTTTGCTAAGGATAAATGGCCTATTTGACAAGTTGAGGGGCGTGTAGATATTTTCAAAGATTGATCCCAGATATAGATATCATCAAGTGAGACTTAAAGAAGAAGTCAACAATAGACCTTTTTCAGAACAAGGTATGTCCATTATGAGTTTACAGTAGTGCCATTTGGGTTTTCAAATGCACCAATTGTCTTCATGTGTTTAATGAATGGTATTTTTAGAGAATACTTAGATACTTTTGTCATTGTATTTTTGGATGAAATACTTATTTACTTAAAGTATGAGGAAGAACATGATCAACACTTGAGGATGGTGTTGCAATTATTGAGAGAACATTAGTTATATGCAAAGTTGAGAAAGTTTTAATTCTGGCAGAGGTAGATTCATTAGTTGGCTCATATCATTTCAGAGGAAGGGATAGTTGTGGACTTGGAGAAGATAAAATCCATTGAAGGATGGCCAACACCCAGGAATGTCGCAAAAGTGAGGCCCTTCATGGGACTTGTAGGGTACTATAGAGGGTTTATTGAAGGCTTCTCAAAGATTTCAAACCTAATTACATCCTTACAAAAGAAAGGTGTGTGATTTGAATGGACTCCAGAATGTGTAAGGAGTTTTGATCACTTGAAGAGTTTATTGACAAGTGCATCAAATTTCAAAATTGTTGATCCTAATAAATACTTCCTTGTGTGCACGGATGCATGCAAGAAAGGGCTCAATGGATTCCTTAGTCAGAATGGGCATGTGGTGTGCTACGAATCAAGGAAATTAAAAGAGAATGAAAGTTGTTATTCTACTCATGATTTGGAATTGGCGACCATAGTGCACACCTTGAATATGTGGAGGAACTACCTGTTGGCAGCCAATTCACATTTTTTTATTGTCTTACAAGTTGCCTACACCAATGTTTTGCAAACATCAATTGTTCATCGCAATCTTCAAATCATGACACTTTTATTTTTTGCGACATTTGCACATTTGCCTTTGTTTTGTTTTCACGACTGTAAACATGAAAACTTAGTCTTTCAAAGTCGCATTGAAGTCATTATTTGAACTGTCATGATCCTTCTTGTCAATATGCCCATTGTGCTTACCTTTTAATTATCATTATCCAATTGGAAAGATCCTTTGATCGGTACCCATGCTTCGAATGATTTTGTGAGTTGGTTTCATTGAATTTGTAATACATTGGCATTTGGATTTATATATTATTTGAACTACTTGACCTTTGGTTTCATGAAAATACATAGGGGTTATGATTAAATCCTTCATATATATCTTTTAATGTGACACCTATGTTCGTGTTTTCATAACTATTGGCATGTTGATTACATGAAGACCCATTGGTACATTGGTTAAACTATTGATATGAGCTGTTACAATACATTGGCGCATGGTTAAACATTTGGTATTGGTTTCAAATTGAATGTTGATGTTTTAAAACTATGGCACAGCGTTGATTGTGCGTTTTGGTTTATACGCTTACCATTGGTTTCATTGGTTGGGAAAATGACATGATTATTGAACTATACTATAATGAGGTTGAATAGCTATGAACGCCGACGGTGGTACTATTGGCAATAACTATTTTGCATGGCAGAGATAAGCTCCACCACCTTCGCACGCTAACATTTATGCCTATCTCTTATCCTCGTTCACCTCTGTTAGCCCGAATAACCCTTCGTGCACTTTGCTCCTGTGTGTGCTATGATCCAAACCCTGGACTTACCATGTGCTCGGCTCTATGGCACCGGTCGTGCGAATCGAGGAAAACGGTAGCCAAGCCTTACTGTTATTTGACAATGCCTGCAAAGACTTGGAGGAAAATGGGTGGCTCACCTTTGTACATCGATTTCAAGGTTTTAATTTAGTTGTGGCACAACAGTTCGCCCTGAATTTCGATGGCTGTAGAGCCAAGGTGGGCGACATACAGTTGGAAATCGATGAGAAGTTTATTAGTTCTGCTACAGGGTTACCTGCCAGAGGCCAGGGTTGGTTCAAAAATTTGAAAGTGGAAGGGGTTCCATGGACACTACTATTTGTCTCCTCAAAGGTCACCTCTTATGACAGAGGTATGCCCATATCTATGCTCAAACCACGATGGCATGACCTTTTCATAATAGTCAAGAAATTCGTGACCTGTGAAGGTCGATATGGACTCATGTTTCTCTACCACCTGCGTTTGTTAATGAATTTTATGGGATACCCGTTGAATATGCCCTTTTACTTCCATCGTAGCCTATATAAAATGTCGAAAAGGTTTAAAAGGGAAAAGGATGACAATAGCCTGTTCCACCATGGACTTATTAAACTTATCATTGTTTATCATTTTAGTTTACATGGTGATATCTGGAGAGATTTCATTGCTCGAAATGTTTTTGATGACACAGACCCTGTCCAGGTTGACAAGCCTATGGTGAATGAAACCAAGGTCGGGCCACTCGTTCCCTTCCATATCCTATTTTCCTCTCCTAATCCTTCGTTCGACCCTGCTATTGACTTACCAGACGTTGGAACTGAGAAGACCAAGGCTATAAAGAGACCTGTGAGAAAAAAGGCTAAGGCAAACCCTATTGCTAATGCCAAGGGTAAAAAGAATGCTTGGCTTATTTCGAGAATGGATAGGAACAAACATAAACCCTCTGCTGAGTCAAAGCTTATAACCCTTAGTGAGGATTTAGATTCTGATATTGAACGTTTCTTAGCCAGTGAGTACCCTTACTCACAGGGTTTATGCCCCGAACCACCTTATGATTTCGTGTCGAATCTTCCCCCCTGCCTAAAGAATAATCCTAACTACCCTGGGATTAAATTGCCTAATGAAACCCTCAGCAATATGATCAAACCCTCACCTGCACTTTCAAAGCCCACACAGTCGTCCTGTGACCAATGTGATTTATGGCTGGAACGATACTACATCGACGTTCCCATACTCCAATAAAAATTCAATCGCTGGAAAGTCAAGTTGCAGTGTTGACCAGCCAAAGGGACAAACTCCAAGTAACTGATAAGAAGCAGAAGACAACTGGCTCCATCGTTTTCAAGAATGTTGAATCGGCCATAGCCGTTATCAACTCCAAATTGTTATGATCAAGCCATCTACTCGTCATACAGGTATGGTTTTCGAAATTGTTCTAGTTGTGTGAATGATCAGGGTTAATATAATGATTCAAATTTGGTCTTCGAATAGCTCTGTTTACATTTTGAAATGACTCTGTCATAATGTGTTCATCCTGTATATTTTTGCTTTGCTAAAAATGAATGGAATTTCGATTCGGTTACATGATTTACCCAGCTTAGTCACTGATAGATTTTATCAGATTTGAATGATTTTCGTTTGGATTTGATTTGGTCGTTTGTCTGATTGAGTCAACAAAACTGATAGTTTGCTTTCAATTGAATTCGTTTTGTATCTACTCTGAACAAGAAGTTTCTCATGCTCAATTTAGAATACGATCATGTTTGGATTTGATTTGTTCGATTGAGTTAAAATTGATGGTTTGTTGTCAAGTGAATTTGTTTGTATCCAATTGAAACATAAATTTTTTCATGCTAGATTTAGAATACGATCATGATTTGATTTCGTTATGGTTAGTATGCGGTGATCGTCGAATGATTTTATGAGTTTGGTTGTTACATATGCTGTGTTATATAATTTTCAAAGCTGAAATACAACTCTGATTGTTTCCAATTTGGGAATAAGGACTTTATTTTCATGGGAAAAATGATCTCATTTAAGTTTGTGCAAATAATATTCACGCCCGAATCATGGAAGGTTTTTGATTAGCTATGACTATGTTGAATCCTCGTTGTTTGATCCACTTGATTGGATTGTTGTTTATTTTCAGTCAGTTTGATCATTTTCATGAGCTGGATTCGCATCGTAAAAGCTGCTCTATTTGATGTTAATTTGCAAAACGAATTGATTGACTTTGTTATCACTATCGAATCCAGTTATAATTAATTTAAAAGAAATGATTTTGATCAAGGTAAATCAATCTTGTCGACCCATTTGGCTAATAACAAATGATCGGATATCTATTACGAACTCTGTTATTAATTGATTGATCCTATTACGATTTTGTTTGTGGACAGTTACGAGTCAGTTATGGTTTAACTCGCTCACGACCTAGATTGTATGACAATACATTTATAACGATTTGAAAAGTTATCTTGTTTGGATTCGATCGTATCTCCTGTTGTTGAGGAAGCATAACAATTGCCTGCCATTTGTTTTGATTATATCAGTTTCAAATTGGATATGAAATGATTTCAAAACTGTTTGATTATGATTTTTTCCACTCGACTCTTGGCAACAAATGAAATAGAGTACACCTATCTCTGTATTCGGTTGATTGATTTTGATCCTGTTTGATTTCGAATGGTATAACAATTTCAAATTGAATGATTTTTTTTCAAATAGCTATTGGATGTTAATTGAATTTGATTCTTAAAAAGATTTTCAATCTATTTTAATGTTGATTCTGTGTCTTATTTAGACCAACTATAGAATCACAAGATTCTGTAGCTAGTCTATAGGATTAGAAATTTATCATTTTATTAATAAAGAATCCTTCTAACTTGTTCATTTTTGGTCCTTCAGGTAAATTCGAATTGCATGGGACATATTGGACAGGCTAGGGGAATATTTGTGTGTTTTAGTTTTATTTCAGGTTCCTAGTTTAGTTAAACCTGGGACATCTGCCCAGATTTATGTAAACAGTTTTGATAACTTCCACAGGGAGGTTATACCCTGTGGAAAACTTATAAGTACTTATTATTTTTGTAATAAGGATCATCCTCACTTGTGGGAGAACCAGGCTATAGATTTCTAATACAAACTGAGACAGAAGTTGATGTTCTGCTACAACTTTCGCTTTCATAATATCAATTTTTTGTTTCAAGTTTATGCATGTCATTAACAATTGATTATAGACTACTTTTACTATCATAGTCTTTTGCAGAATGATATGAATTAATTAATATGATCCATGTCTGATTTATTTCAACATTTAAAAACACATCAATTACTTGGTTCAGTTTATGAATGACAGATTTCTCTTCTTCATCAATTGAATTATTTAGTATAAGTCTTTGCATATGGATTTATCTAATTGTGGAGATTTATAAATCATATGATTGTTGTGATTTTTATGTCTTGTTTGTCCTGTAAACACACTTGAAGAGCACTGCAACTATCATTTACGAGAAGATCCTGGATAATTTGGTGCGGGTTTCCTCCCTCCGATCTGCTAAAACAGTCATCATACACAGGGCAAATCTGGAGCATTTCTACAGGTTAGTTTGTGATTTATTTTCGTTAATTTCTTTTAGTATTTTAGTTAGATATATTTGTAGTTTAGATTAGTGATTTAGTTAGTTTTCTGTTTTATTTCTGTTCATAAAACTATAAAATCGACAAAGAATCTTTCTCTGTCTTATGGAAGAATATAAGTTAGTTTTCCAGGTTTTATTTAAATCTGTAAATTGTGGATATTGTACATTTTGTGAATAAGTTATATTTCAGTTAGTAGGTAGATAGTTAATTAGTTAGAGTTAGTATAGTATTAGTTAGTATATTGTATATATAGAATGGTTAGATTAGTTAGTTTCTTTTAATAGTTAGTTTTAGTTTTATTAGTTTGTTTTATTTATTTAGTTAGATTAGTTATTGTAGTTTTCTTAGGACCTTAGATAAGCTAACGGAGCCGCTAAACCCGTCAGGGTGGTTCATCCCAAACGGATTGGGTTATTAGACAACCCCGGACCGGTTCCACTCTCTTAGTTGATGGACGGTCGATTTCGCCCATCAACAGATGGCGCTAGAAGGAGGGCCTGAACTTAATTAATGGCATGAGGCGGTCGAAAGACTCCTCCACCACCTAATCGCCCACCTAAAGTGACTAGAATCCATTCAAACGATAATATTCCCTTTCAAACAACAACTACTTCAACCAACGATCCACAGATCACAGTTGAGCCAACAACCCCTAACCCTACAGGTGGTGACATACAAGAGATTGTCCGCCAATCTCTTATAAAAACACATAGTGCCTTAGCCCATTTGTGGGGTCAACCTTTGGACTTCTATGATATCAGAGAACAATTAAGTGACACTAACCTCACTGTGAATCCTTCAGATCCAATCTTAAATCCTGCTGCAGGAGGATCTGTGATACCTCCTTCACCACCTCCATCATCTCCTTCCTCTTCTGGAGGAGATTTCTCTAAAGAAGGCAATCCCCCTTCTCAGCCTTCCATACCCACTACCCCAATCGAAAATCAGAACAACCCTGCTAGACCCTGGCTTGATCAGGATGCCGTAGCTGTACCTGGAGCTCAACATCCAGAGAAATGGCTTCCAAAGTTTGACCCTGACTCAAAATAGACCGCTGAAGATCACATTAAAAAGTTTATGTTAGCCATAAGACTTCGCAATGTCTAACATGAAGATGTTGTCTGTAGGTTGTTCCCTTATACTTTCGAGGGTAATGCATCAACATGGTACTTTTCCCAGCAACCCCATACCATTGTGTCTTGGGAAAAGTTTGAGTCATGCTTTTTGGAAACATTCGGAGACGGTAAGCCTCCAGAAGTCCTAGTCATGGATCTTTCTATCTTAAGAATGAACCCAAAAGAAAAAGTTAAAGACTTTAATCAAAGATTCTTAACACTTAAAAACCGAATCCCTACAGATTCCATGCCTGCTGAGAGTCTTATAATAGCTTACTACACTAAATATTTGCATCAAAGTATAGCTATTTGGGTTAAACGATCTAAGAAATCCACATTGTTAGAGGCCTTCGAGGAGGCCAACTAGATTGAAAAAGACATACTTAGTCTTAAAGACTCTTCTAGCAATGAAACTGAGACTAGTTCTTCTTCCAAAAAGAAGATTGAAATCCTCCCCAAACCCACTCAAAGTAAAAAACAACCTGAAAACTCTGGAAAACTTAAATAAGGTTGTTCAAAAACTATCAAATCAAATTATAGACTTAAAAAGGTCGACCGAAGAAGCTTCCTCGAGTAAAGGGCCCTACAAACCTCCTTTCTGGAAGCCTTTTCCCACCAACCGACCTAATCCAACCACCGAAGGCCTAAATCTAGAAAGCTTGCAATGTGCCCTTCAAACAATTCTAGAAGCAGATAACTTGATGCCTTCTGAGATACCTGAGGAGGTATTTGAACAAGAGACAGTCCAAGAAGAAGAGTCTTCTCCAAACATTTTTGGACACTTCTCGGATAGCATCTTTGAAGCTGACTTCGAGATAGTACACCCCTACAATACCAGGAGTAAGACAACAAACAAACCTTCTTCCGAAAACACTACAACTTCGCCCCCAAAGCAATCTAAATCAGCCGAAATTAAACAGATTAATGTGAACCCCAACTTATATTATGATGTTGTTGAAGATCTTAAAAAGTTAAGGGCTAACATTTCTATTTGTGAGTTATTGAAGTTTCCATTTTTGTTACAAAAAATGTTGCAAAATATCTCAGAGAATGAAAAAAATGGTAATTCTAATGGTAACAAGGTTGTGCAAAACAAAGCTCCCCAGAAGACTTCCACTAAAAATAATCCCAATCCTCAAGATAAAGGAAGACTTCCTGTAAGTAATGTAAATAATGTAAATAATGTAGATAAAGTAGTCGTAGAAACTGCGAGTAAAAAGCCACAAGCTACCATTCTTAGTACTTGCAAAAATGTACCTCCTTTCCTTTTAAATT
>JASDQU010585777.1:75532-89905 GCA_032191745.1 Picea mariana | reverse complement strand
AATATGCCATATCCTTTAGATATCTGTTTTTCCGCTCAAAAACTTCGTTTTGCTGCGGAGTATAGGGAACTGTGTATTGCAACTGAATCCCTGCCTCATGACAAATATTATGTATCTCATGATTTACACACTCTCCTCCATTATCAATACAAAGGACTTTGATCTTCTTTCCAGACTGTGTCTCAACCAGGGCTTTGAAATCTTTGAGGTGTTGAGAGACCTTGGATTTTTGCCTGATAAAGTAGATCCAAGTAAAACGTGAGAAATCATCAACAAAATTGAGAAAAAACCTCTCTTTGTGCATGGATGGATGTGGAAAGGGACCCATAAGGTTAGTTTGAATCAGATATAAAGGTGTGGAAGCTTGTTGAGACTTTCCCTTGTCGAATTTATCTTGAGGGTGTTTCCTAAGAACACATCCCTCACATACTGCCTTAGAGAAATGGATGTCTGGTAGACCATAAACTAATATATGCTTTCTAAGCTATTGCATGTATCTGAAATTCAAATGTCCAAACCTTTTGTGCCATATCCTACTATTTTCATCAGCATGAGTAAGCAGTAAAGCAGAATCAGGTTCAATGAATTCAGGACATGTATACAATCTAGACTGATGATTTACCTCACCGGTAGCAACCCTGGAGTTGGTTTTCATGTCATAGATGTCCACGAAATTTGGTGTGAATACAACTTTATTTACGGTGCCATAATTCATCATTTGATACACAGAGAGAAGGTTGATAGAAAGCTTGGGAACATGCAACACATTCTCAAAGCTTCCATTGGTGAGTTCAATCCTTCCTTTGTTGATGACTTCGATAGAAGAGTTGTCCCCCATCATAATAGGAGGAACTTTGCATGCATCCAAAGAAGAATAGATTGCTTCTGATGCAACGATGTGATGTGATTCTCCTGAATCAACGATCCAAGCATCAGGAGAGGAGTTGATTGCAATCAAGGCATGGCTAGAATTGCCTTTCTTGGAATTCAGATCTTATGGCTTCTTCTTATTTTCACCCTCGTGGATGCGATCTCCAAGGTTGTTTTGCTGAAGTATTTGAGACATCAGATCTATTTTTTTTTGCATGCATGCGGATTCTGAATGGAATCCTTTGTGACAGTACGTGCATTTCTCTCCTTTTCTTCCCTTTTATCCTTTGGATCTGAAGGCATCAGTGAAGGGTTTTGTGTACCCTTCCTTTTCGTATGTGCATGGGATTTCTGCTTATATTTATCTTTATATTTCTGATATTTGTGGCTGCCATCATGCACAGTGAGTGCATGTGCCCTTGGGCCTTTGATTTTGCCCATGTTGATGAGATTGGTTTATTCTTGTGTCAGAGATTCGCTAAAGTCGTCAAGAGAAGGCATCTTCTAGGTGGCTCCAGAGGCAAATCTGATAGTATGGAATGTGGATACGAATATAGAGAATTTCGCACCAATATTGGAGAGAATGGTGAGAACCATTTGTTTCTCCTCCCCCGATTTATCAACCCCATAAGCTTTGAGTTGCGATAGTAAATCCTTGAATTTTGTAAAGAAATCTTGGATATTGTCAAAGCTTTTTGGATCCAATGTGAGAAGCTCCACCTCCAGCATGTGTCCCCTAATCTCATCCCATTTTCCAAAGATCCCTTCCAAGATTTTCTAGGCTTCATTGGGAGTCTTATAGGAAGATATGTGAAAAAGGAGATCGGGAGAAGTAAGACTGCAAATTGTTCTGAGTGCCTCATCCATGCGATTTAAGTACTTGGATTTTTCTATGAATGATGTCGGCTATGTATCTGTATTCATGGTTAACCTATACAACCCTCTGGATCAGAGATGTATGGATATTTTCTCCTTCCATGAAAAATAGTTGTAAGGTGTAAGAATTAATTCTTTTTGGAATTCCATCTTTCTGTTGTCTTCAATCTTTTGTACCTGCAAAACATTTTGGTGTATCTTTTTCTTAGCAGTCTGTCGGATCTGATACCATGTAAATGTGTTGAACCTGCACATAATATATCTAGCTAAACAATTTTCGGGGCTCAGAAATGTCCTATTTTCATCCACCTTTCCCTTCATCATTCTTCACATTTCATCACCCCATTAACCTTTCAGGATATCATTTCCGTAATATACTAGTGTTTCACCTTATTGTTCTCCACTTTATTTATTTTAGTATTATAAGGGAATTTGTGATTAAATGTTAGAAAATTGACATGTTTTCATATATATCTCAAATATATGTGATCTTTGTAATGTGTAGGAATATGTGAAGGATTAATTCAAAAGGACTTCTTGAATACTTCCTCCACCATTTCAATATTTGAGGAAATAATTCAATCCCATTCCAAGGAGAAGATCATGGAGATTTGGTTGGAATATCTTATGCAAGATATATGAGAGATATGTGTGAGGATTTGAAGGGATTATATTTTGTAATAATGAGAAATAGGTTGAGAGAAAAGTGGTTTCTCATGCAGCAACCCTCCCAAGATCCAACCTCATTTTTTAAACATCGGGCTGGTTTATTTTTGGGTTGCACGCCATGTTTTTTCTCTCACCCCTTATCCCGTAGATGCCTGGAAATAACTCTACAAACAAATAAAATATCATGAATTTTGCGTAGAAACCACTGCATAAGCTCGATCAAACAAATAAACAACTTTCAAATTCATTAGAGCCTGGTTCATTGAAAAAACTAGCCCAGTTGCAAAGCTTGTTTATAAATCAGTTAGAGAGAGTTGTAGATGATGCTTCCATTATTCCATGTCCCGAAGTACATCCAGATTCGGCCTCATGTTTAGCAGATAATAGCAATGCAATGCATTCAACATTTGACGATTGTGCCATATGTTGTCTTTCATCTTCAAAAGTTTATGGACTCTCCCATAAGGACATTTTGAAATAATATTCATGTGGTTGTGTGCTCAACATCATTCCTGTTGTTCTTTGTAGGAATATTTCAAGGAGTTCTATGCTTGCAAAGAAACTTTTCGATAAGAAACCACAACTTATGTATTGGTTTGATGGAAGCATGGTTGCTTTTTCCTTCCTGTTAGAGAAGAACAACAGAAAAGATGAATTAGCTCTTTGATATCTCTGTCTGGTGGAATGCATTGAGGTTGCATGGTAGATCTAGATGGGATCAAGGCACACGCTTCAATGACTTTACTGGAATAAAGGAATGGGCAGGTAAGGAACGACAAGATAAGAGGATCCATTTTAATGATGAGGTAAGTGATTGTGTGTCAATTTGATTTGAAGTAATCTTATTCCATATTTAACGATGATTTACGATCTTATTTCCAAACTGTTAGCCTCCACGATTATATCTAAAATCAGGGATTTCAATCTGGAGAAAATGCATAACTAGACATTATTATAATCCATCAATTCAGAAATAATTAGGTAGATACAATAAAATTCAAATCGGTTTAAAATAACATTATTGACACGCAGGATCTAAGATGTCTCATATCATTAATAATGGGGAATCTCAGTTTATCCCATGGCATAGAAACTTCAAGTGTCTTCTTCATCTACTGAGTTTCAAGCATGGAATAGGCTCTGGTTCCATACCGGCAGTAAACGACTAGGGGAGATGCTAATGCCTTGAAAGAAGGATGGAAGGGCTCTGCTCAGAAATAAGGGTACAAATTTATCACGGGTGCACATAGATCAAGTATTATCAACGCATCAAGTATCATCAACACTAGGTCGATTAACACATTTGTTGTGGATCTAGCATGGTTAATCGATGAGATTCTTGGGATCTCAAACCCATAAAATCACAATTCGAATCAAATCCTTGTGTAAGTCTAATGATCTTTTAGTTATCACGCTTCCCTGGCATCTGTGTGTGAATGCAGGATAAAAAAACACTAACTTTTTTTCTTCAAGTCATATTTGGGATATGAGTGATGGAAGTAATTGCTACTATTATAGCTAATATCTAGTTCACGATATGGAAATCCATACTCCAAAATGGGTGGAGAAGACACCCTGGGGTGCCTGCAAATCTGTTGGAGCTAGCTCAGATAATCATCTTATGATTATCTTATATCAGTCATCTCATCTCAACAACGAACTCCTGGCTCATGAATGAATGGTTATTACGTAAGGTCATGGGCTATGGAAAAAGCGCTAAGCTAAGAGAAATGTGTTATGATTATGGTTATGTAAAGGGATCTGGTCATCATCTTCCTTCTTAGAATACTCGCGTACCAACATTGAAGTGTGTACCAGCATTTAATAGAATAGCAATCATAATTTTTAGTGAACTAGATGAGAAATTCTATGTATTTGGAGAGAAGTTCTCTTATATGGACATGAAGGGAAAGCATGTCCCTATACTTTTATAGGAGCAGGGGCTTGGTAGAGGCAGTCAACCCATCTCTGTAATGGCCAATCTGGTTGCTTACAGATCTGGAGGCGTGGAACTGGCAAGGTGATCAGATGACAAGCTAGCAGAGAAATGATGGAATCAAGAGTGCCATTGTAGTTCTTCTTAGAGGTGGCCTTTCGGGATTTTCATTAAACCATAGTGACATTGGAGGTTATTGTGCCATCAATCTTCCTTTCTAGCCATATAGGAGAAGTGAAAATTTTCTATTATGTTAGATGGAGATGAATTCATTCACTACAATATTTCGTACACATGAAGGAAATTCACCACCTGCAAATAATTTATTATCAGCACTTGACAACATTCATAGTGGCCTTTTAGTGGTGCACATAATTCTCCAACAGGGCATGGGATCTAGGTTGTTGGAAGGAGTTCACATAAAATGATTGAAGTGTCTATGTAGCCAATTGTAAAAGGAAAGGTCTAGACAATCAGGCAAGGTTATCTATCAAAGAGTTCCTCAAATTTGAGAGGTGATTGGAAGAAGATATTATTTGATTCTTGATAGCCTTGGACTTTTGTACTATTACTACAAATAGTGGGGAAAACCAATGCGAACCAGAAGTCAGCACACTACTTAAAAGGGACATCATGCACTTGATCATGTATCTGTCTTATTTGGTCGTTTTCTTTCATCTCACCACCATGGGCCATCGCAGGATGAGAATTTTGTTCCATATCATGTTGTTAATCTGCTTACATCAACTATTAAGGTGAATGCAGAACATGCATATTTGCAGTTTTGTTTCAGGATAATTTCACCATCAAAACACTATACTTTACAGGTAGAGAGTGCAATAGATCATATGGATTGGATTAAGAAAATTGCAAGAGTAATTGCTTCACTTCTATGTTCTCAAATGCCATAGCAGAGGTTGCCTTGTAGTCCAATGAGCAATGCACATCAACGCATAGCCAAGTGCAGAAACCTTTTTGGGTCAAGTATGGCATGCTCAAACAAATTAGGACAATTTTAAACCATGCTCTTTAGCATTTGCGGCTGCGTGCGTGCTCCTTCACAGACTTGCGATCAGAAAAATATGGAGTAATTCGGGTACCTCCGTGCAACAACGATACATTGAATTGTCTAAGCAGGGAATGTAGATCCATATCCAAACTTCTCATATCGGTCTGGAGCATTCATGGTAGGCTGTTGGCCCAGGTATATAAGGATGAAGGTCAACAACCACTTTTTGTTTTGTTTTATAATAATATTTTTTTTCTTTTTTCTATTTGAATTTTCTTTTATTTGTTTTAAACTACCTGATTGTTTCATTATAAAAATATATTATAATATAAAGAATTTTTTATTTTTTGTTTTATTATAAAAAGATTATAAAAAAAAAATTAATAACAAAAAAAAATTATTATAAAAATTTGTTTTGATGTAGGTATAGAGTGCCATTCTTTTTTTGTTTTATGATAAAAAATAATTACTTTTCTTTTATTTGTTTTTTTATTATTTGTTTGTTTTACTATAAAATGATTATAATAACAAAAAAAAAATTAGAAAACAAATTTTTTTATTATAAATGTTTGTTTTAAATTTTATTTTCTTTGTTTTATTATATAAAAATATATATATATATATATAAGAAATCTTAAGTCAAACATAAAAATGATAAAAAAAATCATAAAAGAAAAAGAAAAAGCTTTACCAAATGGATTTCACAATAGGAGTCATGTTTTTTTTTCATTTATGCTAACTTGGCTCATTGAGTCACTTCAACAACGATCGAGGACAGAACTTGCATGAAAAGGGTAATAGGTAAAATGAACTTTGTTTCTAAATTTGATTTGATCACATTCGTACTTATCCCTGCATTTCATATTTTTCGAAGCTCTCACAATTTTTATGCAGGATTTGTACTAAGTTTTTTCAGGAGTGCGACCGATCGCATCTTGTTGCTAAAGTGATCTTCAAGAATCACAAAACTTAAAAAAAAAAAACATGCTTATTGACTGCTTGAAGGAGATGATTCTTGTTCTACACATCATGGTGTTTGCTGTTACACAACGACCATTCATAAAACCATTTTCTGTCATGAATTCTTTCTTCTCGTCTCTCCTTCAAAGAAGATTGGTCATCCTTGTGTTGAAGCCCATCTTCCATTGAATTATCCTTCATAACTTCGCACACACCTATCTTTCTAAGTCGCATACAACTCTTTAGATTTTTCAGTTTAGTTTTCCTTTTCAATAAAACTATCCAGCTCCCTTTCCATGACTACATTGCCTTGCCATACACATTGTTACTACTGGGATCTTTTCATTTATAGTCCTACCACTCTTTTTATCATAACTCATGTTGACTAATGTGGGATTCCTTAAGGTCCACCTTCCAAGAAGTCTTTCCCCATCAACCTCAACACCTTATCTGGGATATAGACTAGAGTCCATTTTGAGTACCTAAAGGCTTGCATGCCCTAATGGCAAGTTCTCTCATTGACAATCATGGGAATACATCAATGTCCCTTGATTGTCAGATCTTGTAAGTGAATCGACATCAGCTCATTCATTCGCACTTTGCAAGATGTACTCGGGTACCTTGGCACTCATTGACATCAATGGTGAGTTGACTCGCATTGGTTAACGACATTCATCATTGGTTGATAATCCAATGATTTCTTTTCATGCTCGACATCGACACATTCATTCACATGACTAGAACTGTACCATCAGTTTTAGTAGCAGATGAAGACTATATACTTTTCATGACTCTATCAGCAGTTACAATAGCATGACTTCAACTATACCAAAGTACCACAGTTCCACTTTCATACTTTCTCTTTTCCTTGATTCATTCAGCAACAGTTTAGATTCCTCCACTTCACATTCTCTGATCCAAAAGACACCAGTCACCACTACAACAACATTCACTTTTCACATAATCCTACAACAGTGACATATTCCATGCTCTAGCATCCGCATCAGCCATATTCCTATTGCATAGTTCATCAACATTTTGGGTAAGTGGAGGTATGTTATTTTCTAAACTTTAATCATGTAATTCCTCAACTGCTAGCAATGAATAATTTGAAAAGTTTCCTCACCCAATTCCCTTTCCTTTTCACTTCTATGAACTATGCCATGTTGCATGAGGACATGCAAAAATTTAAGTTGGGGGTAGGGGACTTTATTCACTATCATCACTCCACTTTTCCACTACCGTCATTCCATTTTTTTCATTTACCATTTATGAACATTTCTTTTCCAACGATACTTTGTTGCACTTTTCTTCATAAGCATTGTTATACATATTGGAATGATTCACACATATACAAAAAAAGGGGCTTTCTTATCTCAGTGATGTTTTCCTTATGCACATTGATAGCATACATTTTCCAATATGAATAAGGGTAAATTATTATCATAACAACAAGAGAACAAATACCGAAATGAATGTTGTTAACACAACAACCAACATTCTTTATATTCATGGTTGTCACACAAGAACCAACCATAAGAAAAATGTCAGTTGTTATTCATGTAAATCCCATCTTGGAAAACATTCATTATCATCACTCAAAGCCAACATTCAGATGCCAACATTTCTTGAGACGATCCATGCATGGTTGCATGAGGACATGCAACAAGTTAATTTGGGGGCTATGTTGGAGCTCAGAAATGTCTTATTTCCATCCACCTTTCCCTTCATCATTCTTCACATTTCATCGCCCCATTAACCTTTCACAATATCATTTCCATAAATATACTTGGGTTTCACCTTATTGTGTTCCACTTTATTCATTTTAGTATTAAAAGGTAATTTGTGATTACAAGTTAGAAAATTGACATGTTTTCATATATATCTCAAATATGTGCGAGCTTTATAATGTGTAGGAATATGTGAAGGATTAATTCAAAAGGACTTCTCAAATAATTCCTCCATCATTTCAATATTTGAGGATATAATTCAATCCCATTCCAAGGATAAGATCATGGAGATTTGGTTGGAATATCTTATCCAAGATATATGAGAGATATGTGTGAAGATTTGAAGGGAATATATTTTGTAATAATGAGAAATAGGTTGAGAGAAAAGTGGATCGGTAATAATGAGTTGGTTATCTTATCTTCAAGGCTCTCATGTATAAAAGAGAGTGCTCTCTCTTCATGAGGATTCAAGTAGAAGAGGAATTAGNTCATTATTCTATTATGAAGATTGATTTGATTATTGAATGTAAGATTTCTTAATCGATGAGAGATCTCATATGTTGTTGTTCCATTTAACTCTTCACATGTTGTATTTGATTTTCCTTCATGTAGTTCTCCATTCCTAGATTAATTTCCTTCACGCAATTTCCCATTCTTAGAGTAATTTCATTTATGCAACTAGATTAATTCAATTTCAGTTGTGTGTTAGATTAATGATTCAATTACAGTCGTGTGTTAGATTAATGATTCAATTTCGGTTGTAGCTTTAAAATTAGATTAAATTAGTCATGCTTCAATCTTGCATATACTTTATGTGTGCTTCGTCAGTTTACAAACCCTGTTGAAAAATTAGATAGTTGGGCAAGTACTAAAACTCAATTAATACAACATTAGCTCAGCCCAATATAATGATTGTCATTCCCTTGTCACGATTGTTGTTCCTTTTGCTGTTCATTTGAACGGAACGATTGTTGTCCCTTTTGTTACGATTTTGTCCCTTTGCAAGGGTTGCATCTCTGGAGGACGGGTATTGAACACAAAAGGTAAGAACCTACGTAGTTAATAAGTAAAACGCTTGAACCAGTGCCTACCTTTGGATGATGCATATAGGTTATATTTTAGGACATCTTTAGAGCCCAACATTGCTCCGAGTGCCTCATCCATGCGATTTAAGTACTTGGATTTTTCTATGGATGATGTCGGCTCTATATCTGTATTCATGGTTAACCTATACAACCCTTTGGATCAGAGATGTATGGATATTTTCTCCTTCAATGAAAAATAGTTATAAGGTGTAAGAATGAATTCTTTTTGGAATTTCATCTTTCTGTTGTTTTCAATATTTTGTACCTACAAAACATTTTGGTGTAGCTTTTGCTTAGCAGTACATTAGCTCTGATACCATGTAAATGTGTTGAACCTGCACAAAATATATCTAGCTAAAAAATAATACACACATTTGCAGAAAGAATTGGAGAAAGAAGAAGAAGGAGAGAAAGAATGAAAGAATTCTCATTAACCGTTGTGAATAATGAATAATTTACACATGATATACTCTGTATAACTCAATGAGTTCGACTTTAGGGGAGCCAATGCGCCATAGTGGTGTTCTAGAGTGATCTGGACACACACCTATAGTTACGGGAGTGAACTACCACCTCTTCTAGTCTTTGAGGCAGTTACGGGAGTGAACTGCCACCTAGTTGAGTTAAATAGTCAATTAGTTTTCAATTAATTGACTGAAAAGAGAGTATTGAGGAGTTAACTCAGGGAATCAAGGCTAATGTGCCACTTTGGTTATGATCCCAAGGCAAGGTTGAATTAGCATGGTGATGATCCAAATGCAACATCTAAACTCAGTTCAACTAGTCAAACTAAAGTGTCAACTAAAAGAGAATATTCTCTAGGTGGAATATTCTCCCCTAAAATATAGGAGACTACTATGTGGACCCGGAGGGTAAAGAAGCCCAAAATTTCAGAGTGGCATGGCATGATGATGTCATCGAGAATGATGTGGACACATGGGATGTGTGCCATGTATCAACCGGTATTATTCTTCCATGTGGCACTCCATTTGAGCATGGTCAGTGGGCCCACACTGGCGTTGATCACCATACATAAATATTGATGGCCAGGAGGCATTGCTAGGACCCAAGTTGCACGAGAGTTAAATCCCCAAGGCGGTCCCGCAATCCAAACCAAGGTTTCACTGAGGGGTTATGTGTCAGCATCCTAATAATTGCAGGGCGAAAGGTGGGTTACTCCAAACCATCGATGAGTGTCCCCGCAAACTGAAAGGAATTAAGTGATGTGACATGATAGTGCTCGAACATTGAAACCATAATCCAATAGATGCATGGAAATAGGAGAATAACATCAGAGGAAGGACACTTTGGAGGAAAATAGAAAGGGTGGGCCACAAACCCCCCGAAGCTGGAAGTGTTAAATGATTGACAATCGTCGATCTGTTGAGGGAGATGTGAAAAGTTGAGGTTACTTCGAAAGATCAACACCCTAGAGAGAGAGGAGTCAGGAACTTCCAAAGCCATACTTTTGAAATTCGGAGGCCCAAAGTCCCGAATAAGAACCTATCCGATAGCACCGAGTCACAACCTATGGACACATGCAATTGAGGGGTGGATAAAAAGGGCTAGTGCCCAAAAACTATGTTAAAGAATGGAAAAGGGGTTAGGAAGGAAACTGTGGGTTTCATTTGGTTTGAAATTGCATCAAGAAAGGTACTGAAGACCTGGGAAATTTATGATAGGGTCCAACAAATATTTAAGAGCCATTAGCTCAAAGAAAAGAGATCGTTGCACAAGAAGTGCAACAGAGAAGAAGCACAAGTTTTAAAGGACCATAGCTTTATGCTCAAGGCTCATAATTGAGAAAGGAAGCCATGATTGGAAAGGTATCATAAAGAGGATTCCAGATGTAATGGTTAAATTAAAACCAAAAAAGTGCTAGATATGTCTTCAGATAGAAGAAAGAAAGAAGAAGGACAGGGAAAATTATTTATTCTACATCTGATATTTTTTAGAAGTCATTGGATCATATGTTGGGTTCGATAAGCAGAATGGAAACCCCAAATGGAATTCTTGTTTGGGGAAGATAGTCCAGGTGACAATATGTGCACATTCAATGTGAAATATAGGTGGAGAAAGCCATCTATGATACATGATAATGCATGAACCATAAGTTCATATGGAGATTCAAAGAATGGGAATAAGGAAGGAAGGATTTATGGAATATGAAAGAGTTTGGAGATAATATGTGGCATATCCAAGGATCAACCCCACATATTGCAGATAGCACCTCCATTATTACTATTAGAATGCGCAGTGGAAGCATGGCACGAAGGTTTTCAAATATCGCATGATAGAAGTTGATTTTTCCAGTCAGGTTGAAAAATCAGATGGGTCAAGTTAAGAGAAAATAATAATTCATCAAGATAATACCAGTGTTGATATGATCTTTCATGGAAAGGCTAAGCCAAATTGCTTCAATAAATAAGTTGGTGTTAACTATCCAGGGTTACTTAGAGAATATGACTAGAAATATAATTGGGTCATGAAGGAATCAGATCAAAGGAATACAAATAATAATGGAATGTTGAAAAATAATATCAACATAATATGTGATGGTAAATATGAAAAGTAGGCAAGGAAAAACTCTTGGATGGAGTCAACTCCATGAACATTCTAAGATAATGGAAGAAGAAATCATGAGATACATATCAAGCTAATAGGAATGCATGTCAACACTCCAAGAAGGAAAGCTAGAATAGTAGAGGATTGTTGATGCACTCCAAAGGTGTGAAGGTATTTCCATAAGAGAATGGAGATATAAAGTCAAGAATAATTTAAAAGTGAAGTGACTTCTAAAGAGAAATCAATAAGGAACTAGGAAGAAGAAAACAATTCTATGCATGATTTTGAATGCAGAGGAGATGGTGCCTAAAAAGAATCCATCTTAAGTAATAGAGAGCCATGAGTGACAACCCAAAAGGTTGGAGGTATCACTTGAATCTATAATGGTAAGGTAAAAAAAAGGACTTTCATTTGATTCTATGCAACTGGAAAAATGGGCATATGTGCATCCTTACAGTATGCTAGAGATTGGATAAGTAAGTCAAGTTTGAAGCTAGTTGGGATAGATGGATCTAGAAAATAAATAAAAGTTTAAGGTTAATGTCAACATTAGTAATTTGTTGGAAATGCAAAGTCAGCCAAGAGTGATTTGGCTAGAAAGTGATCAGGACAAAAATAGTCATGTACAATGACTACAATGAGAACACAAGAAGATTCAAGAATCCAGGAAGAATTGGAGACTTTTGGGATCAACAAGGAAAAGTTTCACATGGGAAATAAGTTGTTGAAATTGTGGTAGCATTGCAGCAGTTGAATTAGGGTTGGTTGAACAACCATAAGAACAAAAATAATTCTTTAATGTGGAAAGTGTTGTTCATGATGTTTCTACATATGGAAGGAAGCAACATAAATTTGAAGGTTTATTACTTTTGATAAAAAGAAGCATGAAAGCATCTACTGCCATCAACCATATAGGTAACATCAAATTTATTAATGGAAGTCATGCAGGTACGAGTTCTTATTACTCTTTTTGCATAATTGCTGAAGGGAATTTAGGTAAGAAATTCCTCAACCAGAGTTATTTTATAAAATCACATGATCATATTATTTGAATTCATACCATTGGATGTGGTAAAGGTTGGAGGCCTCTATTAATTCAATTCATTTTAGCTTCTGAATGCACACAATAACATAGTATAATTCCATGTTAATTTGGTTATGGGGAAATAACCAAAGAATTAAAAGATAATAACTTTTTATAGGAATGAATGTCAGTAATCTAGTCATGTATGAGACCGGGACATGGTTGGATATGTCAAGGTATGGATATGGAAAATTTATGAGACACACATGTACTAAAAGATTCCTACCTTTAAATAAAGTTGGACTGTAACCTTTTCGCTAACACTAATGAATACCACATAATTATATTATTGGTGTAGTGTTAGGGTCAAAAAGGAAGGAATCCAATTAATTGGGAAGACAATAGGAAGTGTGTGGAGAACGTGTCAATACATTGGCCAAAATTCAAACTTATGGATGGCGAGATACACGACTGAGATAAAGAGCATTATGTAATTCAATGCAAGATGCACTGAATAAGTATGCTTTGAGAATTGCACTCATGCATAGTAAGTGATAGAATTGTGTACTAAATGCAATGGTTGAATGTATTTTGTAAGTACATGCATATATATTATTTCATGGAAATAATTGTTACTAATAGCTGAAATGTTGTGAACTCATGAAGTTGAGGACATTTCAGGGAGGTGTTAGACATTGAAACGGGAAAGTTGCAAGTCAATTAGTCACATAAGAATTGACTACAAAAAATTTTCTTGTTCAGAAAAAGAAGTAATGAACTTAAAGATATAATTGCGAACATGCATATGCATAGAATGATGAGTCGTTCTATTTTATTAAATTGTTTGATAATTGTGATTGAATTGCTAGGTGCAATAAATTCTAAGATCACTTTTGTACATATTTCAATTGAATTATGATGTATAGGAAATACTAACAATTTGTTGGTTGTATGCAAGATGAAGGATTGCAGAGAAAATGGAATGCAATTGGTACCTGTGGAAAACCAAAGGAAGGATTCAATCATAATATGGCAACAACCAAGAAGAATTATGAAATAGAATTTCATGTTTTGGGGGAAAAGTTGAATTCCCTTTTGAACTAAGGTTGAATTCCTAAATGAATTCTTTTATGTTCTATCATGATAACTTCTTGTTGGTGATGTAGATGAGATGGTGTTGATTAAAGTTAGAATGTTGACAACAAAGAGTAGCTTGGGGAAGATGCTGACTGGAAATCTCATAGGGCAGTTGGAACTTCGGGAGCCATGGTGCTTTAAGACTTACTTATCTCACATGTTGCTGAAGCCCAAGGAAAGAGAGGTGTAGCAGCCGATGGACTACGTGACAGAGAAGGTGTACATTGTTGGGGTGGGTTAGGCATGTGGGGAATGAGAAACTGTTGGTTGGAGTGCTGCTGAGCTTTGGTACCTTGGCCTAGACCATGTTGATATGGATTGTGGACCATGGCTATCTTGGGAAGCCATTGTCCAAATGGATTCATAGCCCTACTCAGGGGTGGAAATTCTTCTCAATCAAAAGATAAGTATCAATTCTCTATTAATTGTATGTTGTGTATCTTGTATATAGGTTATAATGTTATTATAATTTTCTGTACATACATACATACATACATACATACATACATACA
>JASDQU010585777.1:56769-72392 GCA_032191745.1 Picea mariana | reverse complement strand
AAGGCCACATTTTGAATTAGGTCATAATTAGCTATAATTTTAACGTTTAGAAAAAACATTTTGCTTTAGGTAGCATCATGTTTTTATTTAGGTGTTGATTTTAAGGTTTTTCTAAGCAACTATTTTATTTTTTAAGGTCATGCTTGAAAAAAGTTGTAATTTTGACCTGGTTAGAAAAACTGGTTCTATCGATAGCACCACATTTTGATTTGGGGGTTTATTTTAGAGTTTTTTTGAGGAACCATTTTATCCTTTAAGACCATGCTTGAAAAAAGTTGTAATTTTAACCCGGTTACAAAAAATGGTGTTATTGGTAGCACTACTTTTTGATTTGGGAGTTGATTTTAAAGTTTGTTTGAGAATCCGTTTGATCATTTAAGCCCATTCTTGAAAAAAGTTGTAATTTTGACCCAGTTAGAAAAAATGGTGCTATTGGTAGCACCACTTTTTGATTTGGGGTTTGTTTTTCATGTTTTTTATGCAAAAATATGGGTTTTAATGGCTAGAGTTCTAGTTTTCAGGTCACAATTCTCATTAAGTTGCTAACTATGTTGGTTAAGGTTGTTTGGGTAGCGTTACTCAATAGGGATCGGTGGTTGGGGATGTTACAAATTGTAATGTCCCCGACCACCAACCCCTGCCAGCTAGTGCTACCTAACCACTGAATCCTTTAATTGTCTACTTTGATACCATTTCATAACGTTCCCAACCACCAACATGTCGGGCAACGCCACTACTCAAACACTTCACTTAGCTCTGATACCATTTTTTCATACCCCAGCCACCTAGGCTGGGCCATGCTACTCATAGAAACAACAATTATCATATGCATAAAAATATAAACATAAATAGACAACATATTTTTTTCATACATAGATTAATGCAAAAGTATTAATAAAAGAATACATGCAGTACTCACAGGCAAAACACATAATATAATAGCATATACATGAAATATTCATCAATTATAACACATGTACATATACACACCATGTAAATGAACACAAAAGTGGTACTTATATTTTAATATAAGTACACCAATTGTGTGCAGACTTTCCATGAACCTCACAGCCACAGACCACATTGCTCATCACGCTCAACAGTGGGTTACCCCAGAGCTGGGACTAAACTCCACCGGGGAAAGGAATTCTAGGCTTGGCAAGGCCAACAAGGAAGTTGCACAAAACAACAGGAAGGATCTTTTATCCCAGGATTCACTTATGCCCACAACCCACAGACCCTCATTCCCCACACGCCTGCTCCACCCCAAGAAGGTACACCTTCACTAATACAAGTCCATCGACTACTACACCTCCCTTACCTTGGGCTTCAACAATAGGTTGGACTGAAAGTCTCAGAGTACTGTAGCTGCGACAGGACTCCCTTCCCAACAAAATCTCTCACTTGGTAGAGCTTCTCATAGGCCTGAAAACCTGCTTCTTCAATTCATGTCCTAAGAAATACAACAACATCATTCAGCTAACACACTGATGATGGCAGCAAGAGAAAATGGGTATGGACACTGAAAGTGGAAACAACCAAACACCAAGACACATCATGGATTAGACAAATACAAGTACGTCGGGCTTCACAGGAGACACACGGGTAAACTCAAGTACAACTGCAGGATTCCAAAGGTGTGTACTAGATACAAAGGCAATGATAAGGGAGAATTGATTTAATGCGTGAATCCCTGATCAATTAGGAAAGATGACAGAATTCCATAGAGTCATAAGGGTCATCAGGAAACTCCAAACTGGTCTAGATGCAAGCATGGGAAGCAACGCTTGAATGGGAAGCGAATCCCCAATGAGTTGGCTTTCCCCAACTATAAACTGCATGCACCTAGGTTTACACATGTATTTCTGAAGCCGCATGACTTCCACTTAGCACTCATTCACCTTTTTCCCAGGAAATTTGGAAAACACGGCTTATGTCAACCATAGCCTTTGGTAAATAATAATAAAATATTATTTCATTAGAGATAAGCCCTCTAGTTTATCCCTTAGGCCTATAGACTTAGCTCCCTTCCCTTACCCTACCTAGTGGAGCTTAGTCCCCCATAACTCTTTCTTCATGGAGGGTCTACACACAATGATGTATAGTTTTTATTAATGATTTTCATAATTACATATACAAAACAGACTCTTGGCCTTAGCATCATAGGCTCTCTGGCCTAATCATCACATAAGCCTCCTAGGTTATTATAACTCAACTCACTAGCCTAACAAACATGTTTACAATTCATAATTACAACTAGGGTTCTACAGGGGGATATTACAATCCCCTCCTCTTATTTTTTCACTGTCCTCAGTGAATTTTTTTTATACATATATAATTAAAAATTATTCAAAAAACTCCAATCTTTAGCTATTGGAAGCCTATTATACATCTTGTGCTCTACTTTCAAGCACCAATTCTGGTGTTCATATTGCAGCTGAAAATGAATTCCTTTATTCCATAGAGTTGCTTCAGGAAATCATTCGACTCATTGTTCCTTGTTACATGCTTCAATTAAACCTCATTGAAAGCACCGACTAGCTGTAGATCCATGATGTTCCACCCAGCCTTAGATCTCACTGTTGATAAACTCTTAGTAGGTATATGGCTCCATAGATATAGACACTCTGCTCCTACACTTATTCATTTGGAAGCAACATTAGAACATATATATATATATATACACAGAGAAAATTCTAATAACATTATATCCTGTATATAAGATAGATAACATACAATGAACAGATAATTGATACTTATCTTTTAATTGAGAAAACCTTCCACCCCTGTGCAGGGATATGACCCCATCGGAGCAATGGATTCCTAAGATAGCCACGGTCCACAATCGAACTCGACATGGTCTAGGCCAAGGTACCAAACCTCAACAACACTCCAACCAATGGTCTCTCATCCCCCACATGTTTGTCCCACCCCAGGAGTATACACCTTCTCTATCATGTTGTCCATTGACTGCTACACCTCCCTTTCCTTGGGATTTAGTAACAAGCCAGATCAAGAAGTCTCAAAGCACCGTGGCTCCTGAAGTTCCAACTACCCTCAGATATTTCCAATCAACATCTTCCCCGAGCTACTCTTTGTTGTCAACATTTTTACTTTAATCAGCATCGACTCATATGCATCACCCACATGAAGTTATCATGAGAGAACATAAAAGAATCCATTTAGGAACTCAAACTTAGTTCAAAAGGGAATTCAACTTTTCCACCAAAACATGAAATTCTGTTTCATAATTCTTCTTGGTTGTTTCCATATTATGAATGTAGAGTTCCTTGTGGTTTTCCATAAGCACCAACTGCATACCATTTTTTTTACAATCCTTCTTCTTGCATACAACCAACAAATTGTCATTATTTCCTATACAACATAATTCAATTGCAATATGTACAAAACCTTATGTAGTGATCTTAGAATTTCTTGCACCTAGCAATTCAATCACAATTATCAAACAATTTAATCAAATAAAATGACTCATCATTCTATGCATATGCATGGTCACAATAATATTTGTAAGTTCATTACTTCTTTTTATGAACAAGAAAATTTTCTATAGTCAATGCTCATGTGACTACTTGACTTGCAACTTTCCTGTTGCAATGTCTAACACCTCCCTGAAATGTCCTCAACTTCATGAGTTCATAACATTTTAGTTGTTAGTAACAACTATTTCCATGGAATAATATATATGGATGTACTTACAAAACACATTCAACCATTACATTTAGTACACAATTCTATCACTTACTATGCACGAGTGCAATTTTCAATGCATACTTATTCATTGCACCTTGCATTGAATTACATAATGCTCTTTATCTCAGTCATGTATCTCGCCATCCATAAGTTGGAATTTTGGCCAATGTGTTGACACATTCTCCACACACTTTCTATTGTCTTCCCAATTAATTGGATGTCTTCCTTTTCGACTCAAACACTACACCAAGAATATAATTATGTGGTATTCATTAGTGGTAGAAAAAAGGTTGCAATCCATCTTTATTTAAAGGTAGGAATCTTTTAGTACCTGTGTGGCTCATAACCTTTCCATATCCATACCTTGACATATCCAACCATGTCTTGGTCTCATACATGACTAGCTTACTGGCATTCATTCCTATAACAAGTTCTTATCTTTTAATTCTTTGGTTATTACCCCATAACCAAAGTAACATGGCATTCTACTATGTCAGTGTGTGCATTCAGAAGATAAAAATATTTGATTTAATATAGGCATCCAGCCTTTACCACATTCAGTGGTATGCATTCAAATAATATAATCATGTAATTTTGTAAAATATCTCTGGCTGAGGAATTTCTTACCTAAATTCCTTTGAACAATTATGCAAAAAGAGTAATAAAAACTCATACCTACATGACTTCCATTAATAAATTTGATGTTACATATATGGTTGATGGTAGTAGAATATTCCATTCTTCTTTTATCAAAACTAAACAACCTTCAAGTTTTTGTTTCTTCCTTCCATATGTAGCAATATCGCCAACAACACTTGCAACATGAAAGAGTTATTTTTCTTCTTATGGTTGTTCAACCACCCCTAATTCAACTGCTACAGCGCTACCACAATTTCATCAACTTATTTCCCATGTGAAACTTTTTCTTGTTAATCCCAGAAGTCTTCAATTCTTCCTGGATTCTTGAATCTTCTTGTGCTCTCATTGTAGTAGTGTACATAACTATTTTTTTCCTGAAAAATTTCTAGCCAAATCACACTTGGTTTCCTTTGCATTTCCAACCAATTACTAATGTTTACATTAACCTTTAAATTTTATTTGTTTTCTAGATCCATCTATCCCAACTAGCTTCAAACATGACTTACCTATCCAATCTCTAGCATACTGTAAGGATGCACATATGCCCCTTTTTCCAGTTGCAAAGAATCAAATGAAAGTCCTTATTTTACCTTACCATCATATATTCAAGTGATACCTCCCACCTTTAGGGTTTTCACTCATGGCTCTATGTTACTTAATATGGGTTCTTTTTAGGAACCATCTCCTCTACATTAAAAACCATGCATAGACTCATTTTCTTCTTCCTGGTTCCTTATTGATTTCTGTTTACAAGTCACTTCACTTTTAAATTATTCTTGACTTGATATCTCCATGCTCTTAGGGAAATACCTTCACACCTTTGGAGTACATCACCAATCCTCTATTATTCTAGATTTCCTTCCTGGAGTGTTGACATCCATTCCTATTAGCTTGATATCTATCTTATGATTTCTTCTTCCATTATCTTAGGATGTTCATGGACTTGACTCCATCGAGGAATTTTTCCTTATCTACTTTCCATACTTGGCATCACATATTATGTTGATATTAATTTTCAACATTCCATTATTATTTGGATTCCTTTGATCTAATTCCTTCATGACCCAATTATATTTCCATTCATGTTCTCTGAGTAACCTTGGATAATTAACACCAACTTATTTCTTGAAGCAATTTGGTTTAGCCTTTCCATGACTGATCATATCAACATTGGTATTATCTTGATGAATTATTATTTTCTCTTAACTTGACCCATCTGATTTTTCAACCTGAATGACAAAATCAACTTCTGTCATTCCATATTTGATGACCTTCATGAAACGCTTCCACTACGCATTCTAATAGTAATAATGGAGGTGCTATATCCAATACATGGGGATGATCATTGGAGATATCACATATTATCTCCAAACTTTTTCATATTCAATAAATCCTTCCTTCCTTATTCCCATTCTTTGCATTTCCATATGAACTTATGGTTCATGCATTATCATGTGTCACAAATGGATTTATCGACCTAGATTTCACATTGGATGTGAAAATATTGTCACTTGGACTGTCTTCCCTAAAAAATAATTCCATTTTGGGTTTCCATGATGCTTATTGAACCCAACGTTTGATCCAATGTCTTCTAAAAAATCTCGGATGTAGAATAAATAATTTTCCCCGTCCTTATTCCTTCTTTCTTCTATCTGAAGATATATCTAGCACTTTTTTTGTTTTAATGTAACCATTACATATGGAATCCTCTTTCCAATACCTTTCCAATCATGGCTTCCTTGCTCAATTCTGAGCCTTGAGTAGAAAGCTATGATCCTTTAAAACATGTGCTTCTTCTCTGTTGCATTTCTTGTGCAATGATCTATTTTCTATGAGATAATGTATATTAAATATTCGTTGGACCCTATCATAAAGTTCCCAAGTCTTCAGTACCTCTTTTGATGCAGGCTCAAACCGGACGAAACCCATGACTTCCTTCCTAACCCCTTTTCCCTTCTTTAACATACTTTTCAGGCACTATCCCTTTTTCTCCATCCCTCAATTGTATGTGTCCACAGATTGTGACCCTATGCTATCGAATAGGTTCTTATTCGATACTTTGGGCCTATGAATTTCATATGTCCATCTTCGGAAGTTCCTAACTCCTTTCTCTCTGTGGTGTTTATCTTTCAGAGTAACCTCCACTTGTCGCATGTCCTTCAACAGATCGATGGTTGTCAATCATTTGACACTTTGGGCTTTGGGGGGTTTGTGGCCCACCCATTTCGTTTTCCTCTAGAGTTTCCTTCCTCCATCATTAGTCTCCTATTTTCATGCATCTAGTAGCTTAGGGTTTCTATGTTAGAGAAATATCATGTCACATCACTTAATGCCTTTAGTTTGTGGGGACATGCATCGGTGGTTTGGAGTAAACCACCTTTCACCTCGCGATACTTACGATGCTGACATGTAACCCCTCTGTGAAACTGTGGTTTTGATTGTGAGACCACATTGGGGAATTAACTCCCGTGCAACTTGGGTCCCCGCAATTCCTCTCGACCATCGATCTTTATGTATGGTGATTAATGATAGTGTGGGCCCACTAACCATGCTCAAACAGAGTGCCACGTGGAAGAATACTAGTGGATGATACGTGGCATGCATACCATGTGTTCATGTCATTCCCTATGATAACATCATGCCACATCAATTCAAAATTTTAGGATTCTTTACCCTCTAAGTCCACATAGTACATTTGTCCACAATCCAAGTGGGGGCATGTAGCAGGTATAGGAGAGGTCCATGTCACCTCCATGTAATGTCATCATGTCTCACTACTTTAGCTCTTTGGGGCTTCAGGAGTTCTCTCCTCAACACACACTAATTCTCCCGAACGTCGAAATACCGAACAAACTAATCTGCTGACACGGGTCTATTTTGATGGATGGTCCAGATTACTCCAGACTTCAGAGCTTCTGGAGTTCTCTGTCCTTCATACAAATTCGTAACTTCCACCATTGGCTTGATCCAACAGTTCTAGTCTAACTTCATCCCAATCCAATGATCAAGCTCTTCTCCTTAGATCTACAATGTATATCCACTTTAGGGACTTTGGGATTCGGGAGTTAAAACCTATTCACACTTGTTTTGTCCCGAAGTTATTTCACCCGAAGTCAAAGATCTATCGATGCATCTCTCCCATAGATTGACAACTGCAATTCACTTCGTCTCTTTAGGTTTTGGGAGGTTTCAACCTATCCACACTCATTTTCTACCGAAGTGATTTCACCCAAAGTCCATGGATTTCCACCATGTATCCTCTCTCTCAGATCAATGGCATAGACAAACTCCATTACTCTGCGTATTTCCAATGGAACTCATGGCTAACTGCCTCACAACTTTTCTAGATCTGATGGTCTAGGGTGACTTTGTTTCCTCCTGAAGAAATCCTAGTTGTTAACTCATTAAACCTTGAGAGTTTCTCCCCCTTTGAATATTTCTTCCTACTATCTCTCTTGAGCTTCATTTCTCGAACCCCTTTCTCCTTAGAGGGCTTGTTCGACACTTAGTCGAATTTCAGATCAATGCACTCCTTGTAGCAGATATTCATGTCCCTTCATGAAAAATCTCAAGCTATTTCTCCCAAGATTTTTGAGTGAAAGAGTCTGTCGACGCACTCCTTTCACCCAGGGACGCTCTAAACCTCAAATTTTGTCCCTTTCGACAATAATTCACTCTGAAATATTTGTATCGTTAACCACTAACATGACCGATCCAGGCTTAGTGTTGAAACCATGGGTCTGATACCATTTTGTAATTTCCTCAACCACCAACCCTTGTCGAGTAGCACTACCTAAGGACTAAATCCTTTAATTCTCTACTCTCATGTCATTTCATAATGTCTCTAGCCACTAACAAGTCGGGCAACACCACTACTCGGACACTTCACTTAGCTCTGATACCATTTTGTCACACCTCGGCCACATAGGTTGAGCCATGCTACTCATAGAAACAACAATTATCATATGCATATAAATATAAACATAAACATACAACATATTATGTTCGTACATAGATTAATGTGTAAATAACACTAAAATCATACATGCAGTACTCATAGGAAAAACCCATAATATAATAGCATATACATGCAATATTCATCAATTATAACATATGTACATATACAAAACATGTAAATGAACATAAAAGTGGTACTTATATTTTAATATAAGTACACCGACTGCGTCCATACCTTGTACGAGCCTCCCAGCCATATATCAAACTGCTCATGACACTTAGTAGTGGGTCACCCTCGGGTTGGGACTAAACTCCACCGGGCAAGGGAATTATAGGCTTGGCAAGGACAACAAGGAAGTTGCACAAAACAATAGGAAGGATCTTTTATCCCAGGAGTCACTTACGCCCACAACCCATAGACCCTCATTCTCCACATGCCTGGTCCACCCCAGGAGGTTACACCTTCACTAATACATGTCCATCGACTACTGCACCTCCCTTACCTTGGGATTCAACAACAGGCTAGACTAGAAGCCTCAGATTAATGTAGATGCTATGAGACTCCCTTCTAGGAGAACTCACTTCCCAACAAAATCTCTCACCCGGGAGAGCTTCTCATAGGCTTGATAACCTACTTCTTCAATTCATCTCCTAAGAAATACAACAACATCATTCAATGAACACACGGGTGATGACAACAACAAAAAATAGGTATGGATACTGAAAGTGGCAACAACCAAACACTAAGACAAGACACGGCTCAGGCAAACACAATTGCATCGAGCTTCACAGGAGACACATGGGTTAGCTCAAGTATAACTACAGGATTCCAAAGGTTCATACTAGATACATAGGCAATGATAATGGAGAATTGGTTCAATGCTTGAATCCCTGGTGAATCGGGAAGGGTGACAGACTTCAAGAGAGTCATAAGGGTCATCAGGAAACTCCAAATTGGTCCAGATGCAAGGATGGGAAGCAATGCCAGAATGGGAAGCGAATCCCCAATGAGCTAGCTTTCCCCAACTATAAACTGCATGCACCCAGGTTGACACATGTCTTCCTGAAGCCACATGAGTTCCACTTAGCACTCGTTTCCCTTTTTCCTAGGAAATTAGGACAACATAAATTCTGTCAACCATAGCCTTTGGGAAATAATAATAAAATATTATTTTGTTAGAGGTAAGCACTCTAGGATAGCCCCTAGGCCTAGACACTTAGCCCCCTTCTCTTACCCTACCTAGTGGAGCTTAGTCCCCCATAACTCTTTCTTCGTGGAGGGTATACACGCAGCGATGCATAATTTTTATTAATTATTTTCATAATTACATATACAAAACATGATCCTCGCCTTAGCATCCTAAGCTCTCTAGAATAATGATCACATAAGCCTCCTATCTTATTATAACTTGGCTCACCAGCATAAAAAACACATTTACAATTCATAATTACAACTAGGGCTCTATTGAGGGTTATTATAGTCTACCTCTGCGACATCCTCTAACCATGATTACCTGCATGAATACAATTCAATTTTGATTAGAGACATTTATAATCAAGTAATCAATCAATGGAAGACATAGTGATCCCAAGTTGTGGGTTGAACCGGCTCTGATACCTTATGTAACAAACCCCATCGTTAGGACAAAAAGAAATGCATAACAAGTACAATAATTTTTTTTAAGGAAGGTAATAATGAAAATACACTCATTCATCGCAACTCAACGATGAACACAATGTACACAATTCACACAAAAAACAAACATAACGACCTAGCATACTAGCACATCATGCATCTTGAAGGAACAATGACATTCAATCAAATGAAAAATAAAAATGAACGCCCGTTCGTCCTACCCTGCAATGGTTAGGACCTCCAGGTCACATAAGCAATGCTCAAGCCCAGATTCCCATCAATTTTGACCATTTAAGGTATCAAGGCTAGTGATTGTTCTAAGGAGCAAGGAGATGTCTACATCCTGCCTAACACAAGCAAGAACAAGCCTACTAAGATAAAAGATAACATTAGATCAACCAAACGCAACCAACATCAGATGACACAAGTAACTAGAGCCTTCACGATGGGAAAGAAACAAATCAAATTAAACATGATTGTATAGTGTACAAACATCAATGGCAAATAAGCAGCATCGTCCTCATTAGGAAACACATGACCCAAAGCCAGGTTATCATATGTTCTTGTCGATCAACGCATGCAATGATCCCATCATAAGAAATCATGTGGCCGCATCACGACAAGAACGATTGTAACTAAGGCGCAAACTTAAATAGTCCTAAACCCTTATGTCTAGACACAAAAACCAAGTGTCAGAAGTCCAAAACTTAAGTTTTGTACCTTAAAATGAAATATATAAACAAGAGAACTCCAACCAATCCAGTTAACAAGGTGCAAGGTAAGTACATTCAAAACAGGGTTAAAATTTGCAACTATCTAGATGTACCTCGCTAATAATTTACCATCATAACACTATTCAAGCATAATGCATCCAACCCCAATAAATATGAAAACTTATGACAATATTTCTCTACCTTCTTTTGAAATAAAACCATGCATTGCTACCTTCTGCTTTTTAAGGACAACCCCTTAACTTTATGATAAAATGAAGTGAATAGATTACTATTTACAAGTTTTCATACAAGGTATTCCATAACAACATCAATGATTCAGTCTATTTCAATTTAGTTCCTTGTTGTAGAAACTATTAAAACTGTTAAAACGATAATCAAAATGATCGTAATTAACCAATTAAAATTGTTGTAAAACAATTAAAGTAATAAAAAGGGATATCCACAATATTCATAATTAAACAATTAATCTATTGTGAAACAATTAAACTATTATAAAAGGATAATCACAATATTCATAACTAAACAATTGAACTGTTGTATAACTATTAATTTAATAAAAATTGATATCCATAATAATCATAATTAAAACCTTAAAACTATTATAAAAACAATCAACTCATCTAAAGGGATAACCACAATAATAAATCCCCTGCCATAGTTCCAGCTACCATAATTCCACGACCATAATCATAATATATAAATATTCCTAAATGCAGAATCACTGCCAGTTCTAACCACAAATTAATTATTTTTGTCAACTATGCAACCACAGTCTTTAAATACATCATTGCCACCCCGACATTACAACTTGAAATCACTCTAGTCATAATTACTTATGCCTTGAAATCACAACTACCATTTAATCACCTATTCACAAGTCAATGCATTGTTCAACAATATAGAAGTAATATAAACCGATTTACAATATTTACAAGAAAAAATTCGCTAAGGGAAAATCCTGTATCTAAGTTGTGATGCTCTAAATTGGACGAAGTCATCTCCCTTAAAAGCAGTAGAAATCTACCACTTGCCATCCACCCAACCCTAGACCTAAAAAGAAAAAATTCCCTTTCTATTCCAACCCAAATTTAAACTGGGAAAAAGCGAGTATCTCGCTAGAAATGATGGCTACAAAACTTTACCACTGCCCAAACAGTTTTTATCACTACCTTGTTCCAAGGATACCCTCGCTGCCATAAACGCTACAGCATGGGATCAAATTGGTGACTAACAAAACCACCAAAACTAGTGACTAACAAAACTGCTAGGGACAGGCAGTCACGGGGTCCACATTCCCCCCAACGCCCTTCAAGAAAAGAAACTTTCAGTGGAGAGTACGGAACTGGGTGAAGGTATCCGAGATAGAGAGAGAGTGCTTTTGTGCTGGGTGAATTAAGTGGCACATGGGATGATAAAACGTGGAAAAGGATCCTTCTATCTTAAGCAAAACAAGATGGCTATGCTATCACACAAGATACACTCATGTACAGATAGATTGCAACTTGCAATAACATTGTTTACAGTAATTAAAACTAAACCCATCATTCTACTTTCTATGGAAAACAAAATCAGTCAAGACGAACTTGTCAAATTAATACATTCTATTGACACAGGTGTAGTAACATTTTGACTTGGATTTGGCATGCAATTTTAACTATAAGCATCAACAAAGTGGATCGCTCACGACTGGCTAGGTTTGGGGAGGAACATGGAATGACTTTGATCAAAGGGGGAAGCCATAATAATGTGGATTGAACCTATAACTTGACCAGTATAAACAATGTGTCCACTACCAGAACTTTGAGTGTTGTGAGAGTTGTGGAGTTTTATTTATTTTTGTTATGCCAAAGTGCCAAAGTGCCTACATTTAGGGAGGAACGGGGAATGGTTCTGATCATATGCACCAGGATGAGACCCTACATAAGGCTATGGATTAAATATAAGGATCAACTCTTGTACTATTACAAGAGTGGTCAAAATTACTTATTAATCGGAAAAACATCATTAACATCAATATAAAACAAAATACAGGTAAAAAGTAGTCAATCGACAATTTCAATTATGCGCCACAGGGATAAATAAACACAGTGGATCAATATTCAATAACACATTTTTTTTATATTTTCCATGCCACCAACATAATAGCACACAATCAAATAATGTTCAATAAGGCATTTTTATTGCAACGCAAACCAACATAAATATAACATGGTGAAATAGTGTTCAAGACATTTTCATTGCAACGCAACAACACAAAATAAAATATAGGCGAATAAATTCAATGGTCATTTGTTGCAATGCTACATAAAACAAATATTATGCAAATGGAAACTCCTATGGGTGAAACATGAATCCATGCCGATAAAAAAAAAACACACAGATCATACAGATCAGAATATTATAAACAACACATGTATACTGACGTTCAAGGCCATGGAAATGACGATGTGAAAGTTATACAATATTAACCTAGGATTACACCCTTAACCCCTGTTATAACCCTAATTTGCACCAGACATGCTTACCTGGCATCAGACCATCTCAGATTCCTTCTTTTCCAAAACATTGTTACACATCAAAATTGCTCAACTCGATAAGTGTCGCATGTTCCTCTCAATTGTCGCAAGTGTCGCATCTTCCTTACAACTTTCGCAAGTTTCGCAAGTTGTTCACAAGTGTCGAAGACATCATTCAAGCATACTGCCATAATGATGACACTAAGGAGGCACATAAAACATCTCATGTACTTGGTTTGAAGAAGGAGAACTGATTAACTAAAGTCAAGGGACTCTTGACACTTGAAAAGAGCTCTGAAACAAAGGTTTTGAGGGGGATCACTCCTCTATATCAGCCTTAGGAGTGCTGGCACCCCCCTACAAGGCTTCAGGGAGTGTTATAACGCTCCCCTACCCTTCTGAAGGAGCTCTACTCACTTTTGGAGCACTGGCACTTCCCTTAAGCTTCTCAGGGAGTGCTACAACGCTTTGATGCCCCTTTTGCAGGAGCACTGCCTAATCTAAGGCAGTTGTTGGCCCATTGAGGAGAATAAGGGGAGGATCTTTCAAGATTAGAAGGTAGTTGCATTCTAATTCTTGGTTTCATCATGAGATCCCTAATCTAAGGAGGAGGTTCCCCAACTTGTTCTAAAGATAACTCAAGAGGTTAAGCTCTTCTTAACCTATATAAGCAGGCTCTATGATGGTGGAAAGGAGGAAGAATTGCTAGCATAAAACCTATGATCTTATAGGAAACACACAGTCAGCCAAAGGAGAGTGATCAGTGAATTTGTTGTTATCCAGGTTGTGGATCTTTCGGGCAAGGGTTAGACAAAGAGGACTTGACGAAGCTGCCACATTCGCATCTACGATTGTAAGTATTGTTGTCATTATTCTCATTAATATGACACGCTTGGCATGTTTCTTTCTAGTTTTTGTCTGATGCTACATGAACTTATCATTGATAGATAGATCCGTTTACAAGCTAATATCAATAGAGCAGGAAGTAGTTGTATCTTGTTTGTCCATAGGATTCAACAAGGATCAAAGGATTGAAGCGCAACTCGGAGCGTGCAGGGGAAAACGTCGATAAAGAGGTACTTCTGTTATCCTTCCTTCTCATGTGTTAGTTTGGATATATTTGAAAGGAAGTCAGTGTCCACGTTAAGCATTTTCTGTCTTAGAGTTAAGGTCAAGCTCTTTGAGGCAATCTACCTGTCCGCAGGGAGATTTTCCTACAACAAACACTACTGAACAACTCTTCTTAAAAACCCCTTTTATAAAGGACCACGTGCCCTGCTACATTACTGCATGCATGTACATGCTAGACGACCCAAGACAACCCACGTGTCCCTACAAAAGCATGAAAAAACGAAAGTTGTTGATGGAACACACAGCTTTGGGTAAGTTAACTAAACCTTTCAGCCATGCATGGCCAGAAATTCGACCAAATACCTAGCTTCTTCTAGCCTATAAAAGAAGGGCTAGGGGTCCCATTTGGAAGAGGAGAATCATAGTAAAGAAACTATACCCGATTAAGCATTCCCTTTGTCCCAACCTTTATCCATTCTTGTGCAAAGAGAAGTATAGAGCAAAAAAGTTGGAGGACAGTTGAAGAGGAGCCCAGGACCAGGTTCATGGAGCAGTGGTCGGCTTCATCATTGTAAGTTTCTTTAGTGAAGCTAATAATAAAGAAGTACTTTTCCCATCCCACCATATGAGGTTTTCATTGTTTATTGCGTACATGTTGATTAAATCTCTAACTCATTAATCTATAGATCAAATGCATGTGGAGTTATTTGTTTTTCTTATGTGAATGTAGGTCAACCTTGGGAGGAGAGCTGTAGTCAAAGAGTCACCAAGCATGAAGAAGGATTGATATCAAATGCCTGAAATAAGGTATGCTCACTTGATCTTCTTAACTACATATTTGCTTAAGAATAATGGGGATTAGGTCCGAGATGATGGTAGAAAGTAGGAATCTTTAGGTGTTTTTTGCATGCATGATAAAACCCTAAGTGCTAGTCCATAGAGGGATTTCCCACTCACAAAAAAATTGGTGACCATACTGGGAAATCCCTCTACGGACTAGCACTTAGGGTTTTCTCATGCATGCAGAAAAGACCTAAAGATTCTTACTTTCTATCGTCATCCCGGACCTAATCCCCATTATTCTTAAGCAAATATGTAGTTAAGAAGATCAAGTGAGCATACCTTATTTCGGGCGTTTGATATCGATCCTTCTTCACACTTGGTCACTCTTTGAATGTAGCTCTCCTTCCAAGGTTGACCTGCGTTCACACAAGACAAACAAAGAACTCCACATGCATTTGATCTATATATTAATGGCTTAGAGATTTAATCAACATGTATGCAATAAACAATGAAAACCTCATATGGTGGGATGGGAAAAGTACTTTTTTATTATTAACTTCACTAAATCAACTTACA